>CAIGRF010163984.1:17444-37618 GCA_903798235.1 Fraxinus ornus
TGGTGGTGGACATTACCTTTGTAATTTCTGCTTAGTTTGGTTGGGATTGGAATTCTTCGGCACACATGGTACAATTCAAGGCAAAGGACTACTGTAAATCTTTCTTCTTCTCCATATGATCAGACAAATAATAAATAATTCAGTTTCAGCCTTAATTGCTTAGTGAATTCTCAGCCTTAATTGCTTGCTTATTTTCGGTTTTCATTTTCTAATCATATGGAATTCCAGCAGAGAGAACGTCTTCAGCCTTAATTGCTTAATGGAATTCTTCAGACTTAACAGAGAAAATTAAATTCTGTTAAGGAACAACAACAAATCTGTTAACACAAGAAAATCTGTTAAAAGCACCGTTTCATAGCCATTTTATAATATAGAGAGATATTCATTAATACACTTCTTATATTTCTATTTATAAATAATTTATCAACTTACCAAATGGAGGCTTATTTATGAGTGGAGACATACTTCATCTCCTCCATTTTCTATGTGTGTGGCTAAATATTCTTGTCGAGCTTCAATGTTAGGTTTCATTAAGCGCTTATTTGGGCTCCATTTTAATGAAAAACTGAAGAAAACTAAATTTTGTAATAATGATTTTTTGAAGACTTAAGTTGCTTTACTCTGACACTGGTCGATTGTACTCTTCTCAATAGCCTCAAGACCAGCCATATGTTTCGATGCTCAATTAGAGAGCTATTAAATTTGATATTATTTGCTCTTTATCTTTGTCTCTGTGGGCTTAATGATTCACATAAGAGGAAATTATGCTTCACACCTCATTTTCAATAATTATTTAAAATATACTTTAACCTTGTTTTTTAACTATTAATATTGTTTTTTTTTTTGTAGTAAAACCAAAAATATGATTACTTAATCTAATTATAGTAGCTAATCTAATACCTTCAAAGGCTCCATTAATCACACCCCTTAATTAATCTACCCCAAACGTGCCTCTACCTAAAATATCACGGTATCCCCAGACTTCCTCTTCTCCTCAATCCCCAATTTCATCACCATTTTTTCTTTTCTCAATTCAATCACAGAGAAAGAAATATGCCAAACCCCTTCATCATACCGCATATAAATCCCTTATATTGCACTGTATCACAATCACTGTATCACACATATCCCCAATTTGATTTGATTCTTCCGTTGATTAGGATATCGCGTTCGGTTAAAAACCCCAGCCTCTGTAGAATAATATGCATTCGAAATCACAGTCCCTAATTCGATTACCTAAGTTTTCCAACATGGATTCCAACAAAAATGCTTCTTCCATGGGCTCTGTATGGATACGGCTAGACGACGAGCGTACGCCGATCGTTGTAGTCCCAAATCGTCGTTTGTCCATGGGCTCCATCAGGACACATCAAGCATTCGGTTCGTCCAAGTTGTCTGAGATTTCCGAACCTAAGAACGAACTAAGTGACACCCCATCACCTCGCACCCGTTCCTCCAAGTCTTATGAGATTTGTGACCCAAGAATTATCTCGAAATCACCCCTTCTCGTCGAATTACTCGTTCATTCAACACGTCATCACAATGTCATGTCTCAGGCAACCGTCCATCAGTTTGAAGAATAGTGAACACAGATTTTGAATGGATGGGGATGAAGAACCCAACGATGGAAAAAGGCAAGATGCCCGTTGAAGAAGAAGTACCAGGTCACATCACCAAAAAGAAAAAGATTGTATACAAAAACCTGTCAAAGGTAATATATATGTTTATTAACTCTATTTGATCCATTTGTTGTAGTTAATATATTTTTTGGTTGTATATGTTGGATTGATTGGTCATTTTAATTTAGTTTAATGGATATTTTTTGATTAGTACAGTAACATTATATATACAGATGCATGATCTGATATGAACCTAAATTTAGAAATTCTAGATTTTTTTGTCATAAGCAGTAATATTAATGTTAGGAAATGTGGGTCAAGCTCTAGTAGTTAAATACTAAGTGTGATGTAGAGTATTTCCATTGTATGTTGCAGTGTTAAGTCTTTGGTTAATTGGAGTTTACATTTCATTATCTGCATAGCTATTTTGTTTACATAGATTCACATTTAATGATGCACATGTACTCTGAGTTGCGATGGGGGTGAGAATGTATTGATCAGTCAAAAAATTAATGTTCCCCAATAGGCATGTGTCATGGTCTTTTAGCATATCTGACGTGAAGTGTGTATTATCTAATTGAATATTTAGTCTATAACGTTTACGTCTTGGTCACTCTACATAAGGTTGGAGGATTTCTTAGAATCTAACATCTAATCTTATTCTTTCCCAATAATACAGGATTATAGATATTTCGTAGAACCTGAAAACAGAATGAGTGCCAGCATTAATTTGTTCTTCAAAGAAGACGTCATTTCAGATTTGAACAAGATTCTGACAACATCTCAGAAGGAAATATTTTCGCGAACATGTTTCGGGCACTTCCTCCGCATGAAGTACATTCCGTTACAACACCAAACAATCCACAAAATGCTTTTAATGGAAGTAATGCAGTCCAACGATAATGAAATGTGGTTCAAGGTCGCCGGGAATCTCCTTACCTTTTCAATCAAAGAATTTTGTATAGTAATCGGGTTGCATTGCGCTGGAGAGGACAACTTAAACAAATTTAAAGCTGATGATTGCAGACTGAAAAGGAAATACTTTGACAACATAAAGAATGTTTATAGGAAGGACGTGGAACAGAAATTTCTACACCTTCCTCAGAACATGCCTGACGATGATGTTGTGAAGTTGGGCATATTATACCTTGTCAGTTCTTTCCTGTACACGTCCCCACAACCCACGGTGATAAAACATGAACTGATGCGAATCGTGGACTCTTCGCACATGGACACCTTCCCATGGGGCAAAGAATTGTACCAAAACACACTCTACTACATGAATATGGCCCTCGAGAAACCCAAACAAATGAAATGTGATCTCAAATCTACAATATCATATAGACTTTATGGCTTTCCGCTTGCTTTTCAAATATGGATCTACGAGTCCATACCACTGCTATCCGGTGTAGTGTGTAACAGAGTATCTCGCAATTTCTCACGCATCTTAAATTGGTCAACAGACGATTCACGTGTTACCGCAGCAGATCTTGACAAGATGTTGTACGACCTCGATCAGGTACACCCTGTTAATATACTATTAAAGTTCACGTGTCCATATCTTTCAGTCCATAAAAAAATTTAAATTTTTTCAAGGTTACATTTCACATTTATTCATTCATATAATATATTCAGGTCGAAGTTACGGTGATACAACCTAGTGAAGTCGAGATAAAGGCAGGATACTTCGTTGGGATACACATCAAAGAACCCGCATTCAAATCAGTTGAGACTCTTCGCACTGATCTTGATGTTGTGACGTCGAAAGGTGATTTTGTCCATTGATCCAAGCGGAATATCCGTGACGTATCAGATCAACGAGAGGTTATAATTTTTCATTACAAGGTCGAACATATAAAAAATGCAACTTTTATATAATGAGAATCAAATTTTCTTTACTGATTTTACGATTTCATATTGTAAATACCACATACAACCACATAGATCATACGAACGACCCCATGATCTTAAGATAGTAGGAGAATTACAGTTCCATGTTCTCGGCCTTAAGATAAACAGAATGAAATAATAAATTTACATAATGATTTGAAGACGCACATTTAGTGCGTTGAGAGGTTCGTTGAACACAAGTACAGATGTTTGATGGAGGAGATTAGGCGAAATACTCAGAGTGACAACCATGATTATGGTAACGCGTTTACTAATATATCGAAGAAGAAGTCAGCTGCGATGGAGACTGAGGTTATATACACGACTCGAAATACTCTGTATATATTTTTGTTTCATCAATTATTTGTTTTATAGCACCTCTAATGTGTACCATTTTTTCCCATAGGCACGAGAGGACGGGGGATATGGTAACACCCCTAACAACAATGTTGAAATGTTAGCAATGAAGGATGATAACAACTTGCCCCATCAAACTGTTTATGCAGTCGTGGGTGAGAAGAGTTCGAAAACTATTGCATTGGCGACAGACACTCATGATGACATACATTTTACTGAGGAAGACCTAACTCAAGTCGACCACATTGTGAACAGTGTTCATTCTATGAAACATAAGAGCATACTACAGGTAAAAAAACAAATTCTTTATGTAGTGCAAATGGAAATGTTTATATTATTGGTTACATTTTTAATATTTTTATGCACAATGAAAGTCATTTCTTTTTTATAATAACAAAGTACCAACATCAATAAATTTCATATGGTTTGTAGCACGTACTTCGAAATGATACACAACCAACGGGGCATGCGAAAATGTACAGCAAGAAGCTTTTCCATCTAGACACAACACCTAACTGCCTGCTTGAGAAGTCCAGGCCAGTTGTATGTGGCGTCCCGACTAATCCGAAAGCACCAATGGTAAGTACATCCATCAATCATTTTGTATCTTTCACAACAATAAACACTAATAGCTAAATAGCAATCGATTAGTGTTTTGGATGTTATTAATAAATGTGTAGTTCATGTTTCAAATTTCAGATGGATGGAGTACCTGCCCAAAATGTTATTTTACTCAAATCAGAGGATGAGAATAACAACAATGAAGCAACGCCAACGGAAAAGAATAATGTAGTATCGATTCATCCGTTATGTAACACAGTGGGTTTGGTAATGTAGTTCTAGACGTAGTTTTATTGTTTTTTTTTCAACGATATAATCTATTATTATTTCTCATATCCATGACTTTTACATTTATTAAATTTTTCCTGACTTTTACATTTTTTATTGCAGATCAACACACCAGGTGATCAAGTGAAAACACTTCACAAATTCAAGCTACGCACTTAATGTGCTTTTTCTTAAGTCTTCATAAATGTATTCTGTTAACATCACGCATTGCTGTGGCAATTTCAGGGACGAACCTTAACACTAACTATCGTATGTATGCTATCAAAGAAGGGATGGCACCACCTCATCTAGACGATGTTGAGGCGTTTGAGAATTGGTTTCAGGATGGCTTCAGGGCAGGACAAACGTAAGTGTGTTGTTGATACAGACTACAGTATTGCATTCATGTTTTTCAGGTGTAGTTTATTAATCAATTTACATCATACGCATACTAACGTAGAAACTTCAAGTTTCCACCATCCAAAGACATACTCAACCCCCCTCTCCAATTCGGGCCGTATATGATCGACAGAAAGACTTGGTGGTACGAACTACAGCAACCCAATGTCTGTATGAGGGACACGGTAATATATAAGTACACAACACCTTGCCATTGTTAGCTCCAACTTCATATATTCTTTATTACACCATTGAATTGCCTAACATCAAAATTTTATGCAGCACTTGAATGTATGTTTTTACTACTTTCGTAAGATGGTCAAGTTCAGCGAAGTGATATCATTCAATGGTACAACGACTGATTCATTCTTCGGGTCGATGGTTCGAGCAGCATACAAAGCATGCAGTGAGGACATAAATGCTATTTCTAATTCTAGATCGTTGGTTGAGTATGCTAAGAGGGAATACACGCACTGCAACACTAGATGGGCCGATGTGGATAACGTTATCATTCCTATTATGATGGACAAGAAAGCTCACTGGATATTGGGACAATTTAATATCAAGCGAAGGTTCCTGAATGTATATAACCCCAACCGTTTGACTATTAGTGATAGGGTGGTGTTTTCTGATATTGAGGCCTTCGCATTTGTACTTCCATGCTTGATGTTCAAGATTAATGCTTGGCAAGCAAGCCCTGCCGATCGTATAGGACTGGTGACACCTCTTGACGTGAACATCATCACTGACATCCCCCAAAGCGATAACGGGTACGCATATTACGCTAACTTATATGTTTCCTCATTACAAGGTAACGTTATCTTCAATATTTTTTTATATCAAACCTTGAATATGTTCAATAGATAAATGTGTTTCATATTTAGTATAAAAACTTGCCATAATATTTTTTCATGCCAGCGATTTTTTTCACAAGCTTTTAATTTGGTCAGAAAAAATTATATGACATGAAGGTTGACATTTCACATATTGTTTTAAATTTGAATATATTTTTGCTTTATCTATAATCCTACTGTCATTTACTTATTTTTACCAACATTTTTCTCTAAATGTGAACAGACAAGATTGCGGACTATACGTGATAAGGTTTGCCGAATACATCATAAATGAAGTTACTGATAAGGCGTCGTGGATGTTAGACCCAATCAAATATAGAACCAGTCTAGCATCTCAACTTCTCAAACATGGATGTGAGAAGGTGATTGAAGCATACGACACTGACTTTGACTTGGTACCACGAAGCTTGAGGCGAGAGAGGAAGATGAAGGGACTGATGATCGAGTAGTTCAGTAGTCGCAGCTTGTTTATCCTTTTGGAAAATAAAAGATATCCCAGAGCCTAGTGCATATGATGTGTTCATGTGGTGTTGTTAGTTGTTAGTTTTTTGTTGTGATTTACCTGTGCCCAGTTTTAAGTTCTGCGATGTTGTGAGAACGGCTATACCATGACATGTGTTTCCTTTGGGTATGTTAAATTAATATAAATATGGGTTGATCCTAGTACATTTTTAAGCAAATATATATTTTAAACGTGATAGGTCTCATATTGTGGGACACTGCAGCTGGTACATGTGATTGCCCAAAGGATGGTCAACAGTTTTTTTCTTTTGTTTCACTTGTTTTTGGGAATCTTTTTGACTTTCTTTTATCAGAGTTCATAACTCGTTCATCACTGATTTTAAAGTTGAAACATAAGAATGTATGTATTTATTTGATTCATGATAACTCAAAAATCTTTTACAGTTTGCTTCAAATTATGGTTTAAGTTTTGTTTATGGTGTCTTAGACCAAAAAATGAGAAGTTAATATTTTAAAGTGCATTTTCAACCCTGTAATGAAATTATTGATTATTTACGTTAGCATTGTGATGAAGATCTAGGACAAATTTGAATCATTATAGGCTTAGAATAATGAGTACTCACAATGACTAGCACATTGTATGTTAGTTCCTATATGTGGTGATTTCACACGTATCCTTTTCTCCGGTAGGTGACATTTCACTAAATTGGTTGTAATGAGCCCGATCGCCGTATTGAAGTGGTTCTCCTACGATAGTCAGACTGGGTACTAATGCATTAATTCCAGGTGAAAAAACAAGTTCGTAACCATTAGAGGTTTTTTTATCTTTCTTATTAAGATAAAGTAACAAAGAAAATTGAAACGTAGGATTTGAGAATCTCGTTTATGTTGTCAATACCCAGTAGTTTTAAACACTCGAATTAAATCCCTTTCATCTAACAGTGCCATGTTGTTCTAATCGGTAGTTTGTAACTTCTGTATTGATTCACATGTTCAAATGAATGTCCGACAAAGTGATTAGTTCTGACAACAACACAATGTAAATATGACGTCAAAACATGTTAATGCCGTCAACAAAAAAAATGTAGACCGTCGACAAGAAATACGACATCGTGTGCTTAAAGTTTTGTACTGGGAAGGTTAACATATGATATATGTAATGAGAACTTATTATTGAAGTACATATAAAATCAAAGGTCATGCGTCCCACAACGTAAATTGGTAAATTTATGTAAACATACATCAATCGTTGAATTATGAGTCGCGCTTTCGTTTTCTCACATGGCAAAGTAGGAATGGTTGATTACATGATCTTTTATTATGACCTTTCCCTCTACAACGTCTGCACATGACCGGATTAATGGATTTGAGCCTTGTTCACCTCCTAGAATTCTTCGGTCGCCCATCTGGTCTCTTTGAATTAGGTGGGAGGATATCATTCAGATTCACATCATTAACATTACTCCACTGTTCGCGACAACCCAAAGGAAAAATGTCATCGTAGTAGGTGTCAACATACGCTACCTTTGTGTTGTAATGTGCGCAATACTTATACGGCGACTCTCCATTCTCTCCTATCACCGTCAATGCATGTTTACATAGAAGACCATCTACCTGAAAATGGTTACACGTACACGTCATGCATGCCTAGTTTACAATATGCTTTGTACCATCATCTGTCACCTCATACAATAACTCATTTGACGCTGAAACCTGCAACTTGTACCAAAATAATACATTACAAACATAGGGTTATGAATATTAATAAATAGGTAGATTCAATCTGTTCAACATCGGGGGCCATGCATACCCAAATAAAAACAGAATAATACAGAAATAGGTGTTTTACTATAAATTACAAATTGCCATATAAATTAGGATGACTTACCTTTAACCCCAGTGATCCTTGAGAATTCTCCCTCAGAATGTTCTCTTGCTTGCCAGCTAGTCGCGTGAAAGTGCCAACTGCGACATTTCGATTCTTATAAAACCATCCTTGTAACATGTGCCTTAATGCCTCAAACAGGTAATCTACCGAACATTGCTTAAGTGGCCTTACTGCCGAATTTACGGACTCTACAATGTTTGACGCCATTACTGAGTAGCGATTATGGGACATATAACATCTCGCCCACTTGTGGAATCCAACCAGCTCCTGCGTTACAGATGAAAAATAGTCAAAACAGTTTACAGAATGGCCATTCTATTCTTCATGTAACAACATTTTTGTTAAAAAAATTTATTCCATGAAGATGATGTGTCCATTTTTTGTTAAAAAAAAAGTAAAAAAACTATGAAAAAATGTACGTACTAAATCTTTTCGAATGCCCTTATTAATCTTATCAAGCTGCCTCATGTGGTACTCGAACTCATATTTCGTATACGCCCTCGCAGCTGAATTAAATAGCTTTGCAATGTTTTTTCCAGCATAGCCATACGAAGTGTGGAGGTTCTGTAACAGATGACGAGCACAAAATCCATGCATAACCCCCGGGTATATCGAATCGACGGCATGTTCAATGCTCTGATGACGATCTGAGACGAAACACATCTCATTGCACTCGCTATAAGCTTTCTTGAAATTAGTCAAAAACCAACACCATGAATCATTGTTCTCAGAATCTCCGATATCGAAAGCAAGGACGAATATGCCATTGTTTGTGTCTTGCGTGCAAGCGGTGAATAAACTACCACGGTAACGTCCCGTGAGGAACGTTGCATCGACCACTACAACAGCTTACAATTCTTCCACACTTGAATAGATGCACCCAAGGCCATAAAAGCATACTTAAATTGTCCGAACGAGTCGACTTCTATGTTTGTTATTGTTCCAGGATTCTTTTCTTTCAGTTCGCTCATGAAATATGGAAGGCTTGCATATGCCTTCTCAGGATTACCCATAACAACCTCAAGATCATGTTCTATTGCCCTCCACGCTTTTCCATATTTCATGTTTACTCCATACATCTCTGCCATGTCGTTCATTATATCAATCGGAGTATATGTAGTTCGTACGGATGTGTACTTGTGCTTAACACATTCTCCTATCAACATGCTATTCGCCTGCCTGTGATCCCTTATAATGTTTTCCAAGGAGCAAGTATGAACATTCCTTATATAACGTATCTTGAACATATCCGTATCACCAATCTTCGAAGCTCTAAACTTCCATTCACAATTAACCATGAGACACTTAAGTACGTACTCCTTCTGGTCAGATTTGTAGACCTTAAATTCAAAGTTATTACGGATAGTGTATAGACTGAGAGTCTTCTTCAACACATCTTTATCTCGAAAAATCTGATTCACACATACAAATTGTACATCAGGCTTATTAGCTATATTTGTCATCTGTAGACTCCAGCACTGATACCTCAATTCCTGATATCAAATCATTTGGAACTTGGTTTATAATAGTCAAATCAGACATCAGAATGAATGAGCCATTGATAACCTCAGATTGTTGCACACTTCGATTCAAAGAACCGAGTACAGGTACAATGTTTGTGGAGTTCAAGACATCAGTCAAGTGGATACGTAGTGCAAATGTTGTGATGCTTGGATCCTTACGCTTAAGCACTAGGTAAAATTGTAGGGAACTGTCATTTGTAATACGGATTGGATACATACCCACATCTGTACTATACTGAATATTGATACAGTAATTACTAACGTCGACCTCCAGTTCTTTCGATATCATATCTAGAAGATTCACGTTACCAGGAACAAGTAGACCAAATGTATCTGTTCCATGACTAACAAATACGTTCACTGCATCCATAATTCTCTACAAGGATACAAAAAATAGTATTGTCAAAAATTATGTAGACTTACTCTTATATTACAAAAAAAGTTCGTCGACTAGAATCAGTCACATTCAAGATATAAGTAAGCATTTATATTCCATGTAAATGGACATTTACAGCACCAAATCAGAGTGTAAGATCGGCAACGTTACAAATACATCGAAAAAGTATTTAGAAGTGTAATGAAAATTCACTAGAAAAAAAATGAACGTGCATTCGGCTCAACGGTTTGCTTTTGTGAGTTGCAAAAATGTAAGTAACACATCCAGAGAGAAACACATGTCATGACATAGCCGTTCAACATGTGCAACAAAAATTTGAGAACTAAGAACACCGATCATAGACATGAACACATCATATGGACTAGACTCTGGGATATCTTTTATTTTTCAAACGGATAAACAAGCTGCGACTATATAATTCTGGTTGCTTCATCTCAACATTACATATTCATGGCAACTAGTTGTTTGAATAATTTGAATATATGCAGATCATCAAGGGACATTCATACTATATCTAAAGACAGGAAAGTTACATACTACGATAATATACGAAGATTTCGAAATTTGTAGCATAACATACCAAATGAAAACTAATTACAGGTGACAGGTTTCTATCCGGGTGATATGAAGATTTCTGGTGGAGGAGACGATATGGCTTCAATGGATGAAAACCGATTACAGGTGATCAGCAAGGTTCCAGAAGGTTGTTTATCTCTTGCTGTATATTTACTCCACGTTCATCATCCATATGATAGCAGGTATTCATCCATATATTTTTCATTTTGGAAATGGAAAACTGATTATGGTATGCATTTATTAAAAGGTCATCCATTAATTCCACCAGTTACAAATTAGAGATTCCAATGTCAAATATGGTAACTAGTATATTTGGACATATTTTCCATTCAATCTAGTATATCCGAGGTAAATTCACGTGACAGGGTAATATGAGAATTACTTTTTTTAACTGATGCATTCATGGAAAAAGCCCTTCACATAACTTGTTGGGCTTGACCCGGTTGTACTTTTGGAAATTAATTATGACCCTTAGATTAGATTAATGGCTACGATTAAATCATTGAGATATTTTTGGGCATTGACTTTGAAATTCAAATGATGGCTTCTTTCATACACCTCTTTCTCTCTCTTGGTTATATTTGGACCGTCCCTTTTCTTTTGTAGCAGAGAGTTAGTCCCATTTTTCTTCTTCACTTCCTCTGCTGAGTTTTATCCCTTCATCAATACTTAGCCATTTGATTGAGAGAACCTTGGGTAACATTTAGGCTTGAAATATTAGCTGATTGTAGTTGGTTTCTCGTAAGGGTTATTTCGGTTGAGGGGTTGTATGTTGGCTGTTTTTGGTAGATATGTTCATCGATTATCCAAGCCACAAATTGATTGATTCTAGTTGGTTCTCTAGCTCTCTAAGGATGGCGATTTGCAAGCATGGAAAGGGTTGTTCCTGAGCCTAATTTTTCATCTAAGAATGGGGAAGTCACTCTCGGTTTTGTTTGTAGTTTAAGCTTAATGCTTTTATTCTCTATGTTTACTGTTGATTTCATTATGATATGCTATATGTTTGATTATATAGTAGAAACTAATTTTATGAGCATGTTGAACTCAGTTAATGTTGATTGAACTATGAAAATTGCTGTAAATTCCTAACAGTCTCCATCTTCATCTTCTGCTAGAGTACTCTGCCCTGAATAGAAGATTTGTTTGACCATTTGAGATGAGCAAAAGTGTTTTCTAAGATAGATCAATTAATTGCGTATTCTTAGTAAAGAGTAAGTCGAGTGATATATCGAAGTGAGCTTTCTAAACTCAATATAGTCACTATGAGTTTATTTTGGAGTAACTAATGCTCCAACCATTTTTATGAATTTGATGAATATGGTGTTTTATCAATTACTAGATCAATTTGTCGTAGTTTTTTATTGATGACAGATTGATCCGTTCATAAGATTAGCATCAGTATAAGGAGCATTCTCATAACAATGTTAGAAACTTTATTAAAGGACCGATTAAGGTAGAAGTAGTAACTAAATGGAACCATCCTGCTATTGCGGGTGATGTTCGTAATATTTTGGATTTAGCTATCTATTATAGGATATTCATCGAAGATTTCTCTAAGGTACATAGACCAATGACTCGGCTAACTCGAAAAGGAGTAAAATTTCAACATGGAAATGTCATTACATATACTTCAAGGCAGTTGAAGCAGCATAAGCATAAGTATGCAACACATAACCGTGAGCTTGTGATAGTGGTTCATGCATTGAAGTTATGGCATCACTATTTATGTGGAAGCAAGTGTGAAATATATACCGATCATAAGAGTCTCAAGTAATTCTTTACCCAGAAGGAATTAATTTAAGGCAAAGGAGATGCTTAGAGTTGGTAAAGGATTATGACTAAACTTCTTTACCATCCGGATAAGGCTAATATGGTTGCAAACGCTTTGAGTAGAAAGTTAGGGAATTAGTTGGCATCTTTTGTATAGGATCAGTATCAATTGTTTCACATTTTTTAGAAAATGAAAATTGAAGTTGTAGCCTCTGTGAATCAAATTACAACTTATATAGAAACTTCGATGGTTCGATCGAATCTAAAAAATCGAGTTATTGAGGTGCAAGATAAGGATTTATCTGGAAAACTAGAATTGACGTTGGATCACACAAAAGGAAGGACTTCAAAGTGTCATTGGATAAGACATTAAAGTTCAAAGGAAGGCATTTTGTGCCTCAAGAAGATGAATTGAGAAAGGAAATTCTAGAAGAAGCTCATTGTACCTTGTACACTGCTCATCCCAGTTATACAAAGATGTACCGAGACGTTTAAGATATATTCTAGTGGCATATTTTCATGGATTTTGTAGTTGGTTTCCTGAAATCGATGAAGGGTAATAATGTCATTTAGGTAATTTTAAATAGATTAACGAAGATTGGTAAAAAATGACGTCCAGTTTTGATTAGCTAGCCCAACCGTGCATAAAAGAGACATTCAAATTGCATGGAGTTCCAATATCTATTATTTCGGATAGAGATCATTCTGGAAGAGCTTACATGGGGCTTTGAAAACAAAATTAAATTTTAGTACGACTTATCATCCCGAGTTAACTGGTCAATTCTAGAGGACTATTCAGATATTAGATGATATTTTGCAAGCCTGTGTATTGGATTTACAAGAAAGTTAGGATTCATAGTTACCTTGCTAGTCACCTATAACAAAAATTTCCAATCTACCATCAGAATGCACTATACAAGACCCTCTATAGAAGATGGTGCAAATCACTGGTTTATTGGAATAAAATTGGTGAGAAGAGGATTTTGAGTCCAAAAATCATCAAGCGAACAATTTTAGTTGTGATAATAGAGGACTTATCTTATGAAGAAGGTCTGATTTCTATTTTGGATAGAAAGGTACAAAATTTAAGGAATAAAGAAATTTCGCTTGTCAAGATTTAATGGCGACATCATGGAATAGAAGATGTTACTTATGAAACAGAAGCATAAATGAAAGCCAAGTATCCGGAATTGTTTGTCTAAGAAAAGTAATTTTGTGGACAAACATTTTTTAAGGTGTGAAGGAGGCAAGGTCCCAATATTTATTGTATGGTTTGGCTTACTTAAGAAACGAGCGTTGGAGGCTCAACCCACGTAAGGAAAGAAAATCCCATATACATAGGTTGGTTAAAAGTCCAAAGATCTTATCATTTAAGTTTAAATGAATTTTAATTCAAGAAATTAACAAGTAATTGGGTTGTAGCACAAAGGTTATCTACATGAATAAGAATTATTTTTTGGCTTAAAACCCTTCAAATTTCCACTTAATGACTCAATTTAACAATGTTTATTATTACAATTTTCACATTTAGTTTTTCACTAAAAATGGAGGTTATAAGAAGATGAATGTCACATTTTTACCCCACCTCTAATGAAATCCGAATTTTACTTTCCTTCATTGCAAATTTGTGTTAGTTTTAAATTATTTAGAAGAAGCATTACTACAAGTTTAATTATTCAAGACAAAAGATTTCTCATTTTTTTATCAAGAATCAAGGTAGATGGTGCAAGTTGATTTTTTCCTATGAATGTCTACTTATATTTTATGTGTACAAATGTAATTGCAAACTATGGACAATAGAAATTAAAGTTTTATGGCCATAATCATTTTCTACAACCCAAAGGGATTCCTTGAAATCAAGGATTTCACATGTAATCCAATTATGTGAAAATATTTAATTTATAAAGTTTTAACGTTTTACATGTGATTATGCATATTTGTTCGAAGGGAAATGCTACTGTGAAAATTTTATGGAGCTTTATGCTCACTCATACTTTATAATATTTTAGATTGAGAAGAGATCGTTGATGGATGAAGATGTCATAGAAGAAAAGGGAAAAGAAATCAAATGAAGGCCAAGGTTCTCATGTATAGAATTTATTTTCATATGTTTTAATGTTAAGACAAAAATAATGGATTTAAAAAACTAGTTGTATTGGAACTCGTATTTCATTTGGGCATAAATTTATATTTTTATGAAACTCTATGAATTGAGGTTTATTAAATTATGTTAGTGTAAGTTTTTAACGTGAAAATATGATTAGGTGTGTGGATTTGGACATCTAAATACGTAAAATAGAAATTTCAACTTTCCATCCGATTTTCAAATTGTCACTTTGAATTAAATTTTGAATATATTTGAATGAGAAAACCCTATGAGTCCTCTATCTGTTGGCTTTGGAATCAAGACATTTTAAGATCGATAGATAAGTTATGGCATTTTTCGTGTGTGTTGTATTTAGTGTATCCGAGAACAATTTTTTCATATGTTTTGAGTGCCTAAATGTTGTTAGAAAATTTTGAAATCTTACTATATTGTAGTTGAATGAATTTAGGAAATAATGTGAATATTCATTAAATTCCTAACCCACCCAAAATATGATCCAACTAAGCTTGATCGTTGTGTAGCAAGTTGAAGGATTGTACACTGTTAAGGTACACTAACTTCCATTTCCATCCTCCATTCTATTTTCGTTCATTCAAAAAACTAGAGCTAACTAGCTTAAATTATTTGTTTTCGTTAGTTGTTGGAACTTGTAATAGTAAGAGTAATGTACGAAATAAAAAGAAAAAAAGGTAACAAAAATTAATTTTCTTGAATTTCGAAAACCTAGGAAACACGTTTTTGTAACAAATCCAAATTCTAAAATTTGGGGCGTCACATTAACCTCTCAAACATAAAGGTGGTATGAGGATAGATTAATGTACAGAATGATAATATGGAGGAGAAAGAAAAAGAAAAATCGAAATGAAAAAAACTTCGGTAGAAGTCTAAGTTAATGACATACGATAGGAAGTACGCGAGTCTCTCAAAAGGTATTTTGCATGGTTCAGTACTCAATTAATCGCTTACAAGACTATATTAGATCAAAATGCTAGAGACGCCTTGTGGAAAGGTCTGTTATGGAGACTCCCTTTTAACGAGATGTACACAATCGAAATCTAACCTCCTATCTGTTGGCGTGAGCTGTTACTGTAAACAATCAAGAGAAATTTTAGGCATTTTATAATCTGTAACATCCTGTAAATAAGGGTGATTAGCGTGAGTTTAGGGGACAGATTTGTACAGCAAATATCTGCTTAGGTTTTATTATTTGGGATGTATATAACCTACTGAAATATCATATGAATAAAATATGAAAGACAGATTTTTCTGACATGGTATCACGAGCCTAACAAGATCTGGCTTCCTGTATTGTACCCCTACCATCCTCCCATGGCGGACTCTGATGACCAGAATACTTCCGGCGACACATCTAATCTCTCTGATTCGATCCTTGAATTGACTACAAGGATGACCGAGGTTTTGAAAAATGCTCGGACCCCTACCATCACCACTGAAACATCCGCTGCTCCGATCGACATTAAGTTGGACAGTTCCAACTATGCACTATGGTCCCAGGTTGTCGAGATGTATATCTCTGGCAAGGACAAACTGGGGTACATTAACGACGACTTTCCCCCGTCGTCATCAACTGATCCTTCCTTTCGCAAGTGGCGCATTGATAATGCTATTGTCAAAGGTTGGTTAATTACTTCCATGGATCCGTCTTTAATTGGCAATTTTATTCGCTTTCCTACGGCAAAAGCAGTTTGGGATGCCATTGCAACTACCTTCTTCGATGGCAGTGATACATCACAAGTGTATGATCTTCGACGTCGTGTGAGTAGACTAAAACAGGTTGCTGGCTCGCTGGAAAAATATTACACAGAGTTGCAAGGTCTATGGCGTGAAATTGATTTTTGTCGACCGAATCCTATGGAATGTTCTGTTGATATTCAGTACTTTAATCGGATAATCCAAGAAGATCGTGTCTATGTTTTTTCTGGATGGTCTTGATGATCGGCTAGACAATATACATGCTGATGTTTTACAGATAAAACCATTTCCTACGATTGAACAGGCATATGCGCATGTTAGACGGGAGGCTACTCGACAACAGGTTATGACTGCCCATGACACGAATGGGTTACATGGGGCTGTCTTAGCTTCAAAATCTCTCACGTTAAGCACATCTGCCTATGGTAAATCTGCCAAGAACCGAAATTCTGCTGATGAAAAAAAATTCTCTCATTGTGGCAACCAAAAACATACACGTGAAAACTGTTTTAAGTTGCATGGGTACCCTGATTGGTGGCATGATCTTCAAGCCCGTAAGCGTCCTAATGGCACCGGTACTAGTGGAAGTTCAGGCACAGTTGCTGTTGCTAGTACAGAACCTCATCTCTCTCTTATACAAGTTGCAATGTCTACAGAAACTCCTCCCAATGTGAACTCAGGTATCTCTGGTCTTGCTCTTTTTTCCTCCCATAGAGATGTGGATTGTGGGGCATGGCTTCTCGACTCGGGGGCCATGGACCATATGACTTTTGCTGCTTCAGACTTTTCTCAAACTTCTCTTCCGCGACGCACTAGCATAGCTAATGCAAATGGTGTTATCTCACCAGTCACTGGAGCTGGTTCTGTAACTTTATCTCCATCCCTCCATTTATCCAATACTTTACTTGTTCCGTCTTTATCCCATAAACTATTGTCTATAAGTCAGCTTATTGAAGATCTCGGATGTGTTGTACTTATTTATCCAAATTTTTATCTTATCCAGGATATTCTCACCAAGGAGATAATTGGACGTGGTACTAAGATGGGGGGATTATATTATGTGGATGACATCGGCCAGGCCAACAACATGAACAATCTGCATGCTAATAAAGAGACAACATTGTGGCTATGGCATCGCCGCTTGGGACACCCATCTTTTCCTTATTTGAAGCATGTTTTACCTGATTTGTTTAAGCATTTACATACTTCTGATTTGAAATGTGATACTTGTATTTTGGCTAAGAGCCATCGCGCTACTTACCCATTGAGTATGAATAAAAGTAACACTCCATTTGCCTTAATTCACTCTGATGTATGGGGTCCCTCACATGTTACTAATATGTCTGGTTTTCGTTGGTTTGTTATTTTTGTGGATGATTGTACCCGTATGACATGGCTCTACTTGTTAAAACACAAAGATGAAGTTCTTGGTGCATTTGAAACATTTCATGCCATGGTTGGTAATCAGTACGGTGCCACCATGAAGGTTCTCCGCTCTGATAATGGTGGTGAATACGTTAATAAGCAGCTTCAAGCTTATTTTTCCCAACATGGTTTAATTCATGAAACTTCATGCTCACAAACACCCCAACAGAATGGTGTCGCCGAGAGAGAATAAACATCTTCTGGAGACTGCCCATGCTTTGCTTCTTGGTGCCAATATGCCCAAACGTTTTTGGACTGATGCCATCTCAACTGCTGTCCATCTTCTCAACCGAATGCCATCAAAGGTTTTATCATATAAAACACCCCTCCAATCTCTTTCCGATCATGTGTCCCTACCTACGGCGATGATGCTTTCTCCTTGTATCTTTGGATGTGTCACCTACGTATATCTCCACAAAAATCAGCAAAGTAAACTTGATCCATGTGCACGTCGGTGTGTGTTTTTGGGCTATGGTATCCATCAAAAAGGGTACCATTGCTATGATCCTACTAGCCGAAAACTCTATGTGACTATGGATGTTCAATTCTTGGAGACTGATATGTTTTTCCCATCTTCGGCACCTCATTCTCCTCTTCAGGGGGAGATACATAATGAAGAGTTGAATTGGTTCCAACATGAGATACCGAATGAGTTTAATTGGTTTAGACTTGAGAGGCCATGTGAATATGAGGAGAAGAATCAAAGTGAGAAACAGCACGAGCATGATGGGCCGAATGATAACTCAGGATTTGTGAATGGTGAAACCAAGATATTTTCGAATACAGAGCAGGCAACATTAGAAATCGAGCATATATCCCCTCCCTCTGAAGTTCCAGCCGAATCATCTCCTGAGAATAATCCTGAGGTAAGTACTACTCTTACACCCTTACATACTAATGACATAGATGATTCTGTGGGATACATTTTACCTCCCAGGTACAATCGTGGCAAGCCACCTCATAGATATTCTCCAGATATTGAAGAACGGAGGTCGAGGTATCCAATTGCTAATTATGTATCCACCAAGGAACATTTTGAACCTCTTAAGAAATTTGCACAGGAACTCTCCACTTGTCAGATTCCTACTAGTGTTCATGAGGCATTGGCAAATCCAAGATGGACCCGAGCTATAGAGGAAGAAATGGAGGCACTACTAAAAAATGATACATGGACTCTTGTTCCATTACCTGAAGGAAAACAAACCATGGGATGTAAATGGGTGTTCTCCATTAAACACAAAGTAGATGGATCTATTGAACGGTACAAAGCAAGGCTTGTAGCGAAGGGATATACACAGACGTATGGGGTTGATTATCAAGAGACTTTCTCACCTGTAGCCAAGTTGAATATAGTTAGAGTGTTATTGTCTCTTGCAGCAAATCTTGATTGGCCTTTACATCAATTTGATGTGAAAAATGCTTTTCTCAATGGTGACCTCCAAGAAGAGGTGTATATGGTTGTTCCTCCAGGTTATACATCATCTTCAGATAAGGGAGTGGTATGTAAATTGCAACGAGCATTGTACGGACTAAAGCAATCACCACGAGCTTGGTTTGGAAGATTTAGCTTGGCAATGAAGAAATATGGCCTCCAACAAAGTAACTCTAATCACACTTTGTTCTTGAAGCATCAGTAGGGTAAGGTAACTGCTTTGATAGTGTATGTAGATGACATGATTATTACGGGAGATGATGATGAAGAAATCTCCCTGCTTAAAAAACAATTATCAATTGAGTTTGAGATGAAAAATTTAGGAGGACTCAAGTATTTCTTGGGAATTGAAATTGCTAGATCTAAGCAAGGTATATTTCTCTCTCAACGAAAATACATATTAGACTTGTTAACTAAAGTAGGGATGTTGGAGTGTAGACTTGCAGACACCCCCATTGTTCAGAATCACAAACTTAGAGAATACCTAGACTAAGTACCAATAGATAAAGGTAGATACCAAAGGTTAGATGGTAAACTCATTTATCTCTCTCACACTCGCCCAGATATTGCATACGCTGTAAGTGTTGTAAGTAGTTTATGCATAATCCTAGTAAAAGCCATATGGAAGTAGTGATTCGAATACTTCGATACTTGAAGTCATCTCCTGGCAAATGACTTACGTTCTCATAGAGGTGGCAATGGGCCGAGCCGAGCCGGCTCGGCCCATGCCAACACGAGGAGCCGAGCTCGTGGCTCGTTTCCCACGAGCCGAGCTTCGGCTCGGCTCGTGGGCATTTGGGCGAGCTCGGCTCACCGCTCGAGCTCACCCAAGGCGAGCCAGCGGCGAGTTGAGAGACGAGCCGAGCGGCTCAGCTCCCGGCTCGTCCAGTTTTAATTTTTTTTTATATCCACTATTTCAGCCTTAAATTTTTTT
>CAIGRF010163993.1:0-12470 GCA_903798235.1 Fraxinus ornus
ATTGCACGGAACAAAAACTAGTATAAAATGAAAAAACAAGTACGAATGTCAAAATTACAAAAAAGATTGGATATTATGAGTTTTTGGTTGATAATAAGGAAAAATATAATTGGTCATAATTAATTACCTAATTTAACGGGATTTGATTTCCATAAACTTGAATAATATTATTCATAATGAAAACTATCAGTAGTCATCCAATGTGACATACATAAGACAAATTGTTATTTGATGCATGAGGTAATAAAAAACTATCATATTAATGCATCAAATAACAAAGTGTTACGTAGATATCATGTAAGACGTCTATCGGTAGTTTTCACTATAAATAGCATTACTCCACAAATTTTCTCTTGAATTTGAATATTTCTTATTACACTTCCAACATGTGATTGGCTTTATAATTCAGTTCTTGATTGATTGAATAACCATAAATTCTCAATTGTTTGAATAATAAAAATGTTGTCTTGAATTGCTTTTTAATGAAATGTTGCGAGAAATTTCATCAAAAATGTTCTATGGAGACAGACAACTGCTGGCGGCCTAATGTGATGTTTATTTTGTTGTTTTGTAATGTAAATATATCTGCTAAAATTCCAACATGTAACTCAAACTTGCAGCGTGTGAGCACTCGAACGTAGCTTGTGACTTCGTAGTATATACGTGTGACTCATGTTATAATCGATGACAGAACATGTTTTTGTTACGCAGGGAGTCGGAATTTTTCGGTCCCATGCCTGGATTAGAATTGAGGAACCCAATTTATATATGAATTTGTAACCTTTAATTTGTGTTTGGGTCGCGTTGATGTGGAAATATATTGTTTTATAACATAGAACTGTCAAGGAATTTTGTGACCCTTTTTTCAAGAATGAAAAATGTTCGTGTATGCATGTGTTATGGTGATAAATGGGACAAACGAATTGTTGGGAAAATAACGTAATATATTGAATTTATCGTCTTGAATTTATATTAAAGAATAACTTTTTGATTAGTGAAAATCCGGCCAAAATTTCAACAAACTCAATGAAAGGAAATAAAGCAGGAATTAATATGGTCAACGTAAGAGTTCGGAGCTTTCTTCTTAAGACGATAATGTTCTGCACATAAATTGACGATCTTCTGGCACTCATTCCCAAGATACAACGATTTTGACTTGTAATAATAGCACTCCAAATTACGAGATCTAATAAATTTACTAATATTTTTATCTTACTAATCGTAAGAGGACTTAAAAATGCAATAAATAATATTAGAGTCTGAAATGCAAAATACTAAACAGTGCAAGATGAAAAAGAATATTATTTTTGAGAAGATAATTTGAAATGATTTTGGAAGGAATAAAATCATATATATATGGACGTCGATTTATAGAAGTTGAAAAGTTAAATCTAAAATACACAACTGTTGAAAAGTTTGTCTTGAACATGCACATGTCTGGACAACAACTATTCAGACAGACAACTTTTAATACAAAACGATCAATTTTTAGAAGACGCCTTGAGTCATAATTAATATAATATTTGATTTAATAATAAATATAGTATAATTAATATAGTATTTTACCAATATATATATATACCCACTTGTGCCCACACGACTCTTGTCGTGTTGTGTCGATCGATTGGAGCGAGTGGACTTTTAGCCTAACCTACTAGTACGTAGTTCCTCTTCCCTTTGAAGATTATTGATAATCCTTGAGATCCAAATCCAAATGTCAATCTTGAGCTACATAAAATGGTTTTAAATCTTCTAGTTTTCTTATATTGGGTCGACACTTTTTCAATTTTTTCACCCATTTTTATTTTTAATTTATTTCAACTTCAAGTGATGTCTTTTAATCTTAATTTTTCATTCACCCAAAAATTAGTTTTGAGAAAATAAATATACTATTTTAATCTACTTACGGAGTAGAATACACTCGGCCGAAGAAATCTTTTGTCTAACTATGGGACTCACTCAAATAATTGGTCAAAACAAATTTAAAACAAATTTCCTACGATCCCCCACATGAATTAAAATTTATGCAACTGACTATGCAACCACTATCAAAAAGATCGAGCAAAAAACCATTACATCAAGATAGGTATTTATATGGTTTGAATTTTCCGTGATAGAATATTATCGAATTTATTTGGCTAATTAGTAAACGAGTTGTCTTGAACTGTCAATTGTTGGAATAAACCAAGACAACAGTTGACTCAAGACGAAGACGTGAATAACAAATAAAATGGTCTTGTTCATTACACACAAACGAGTATTACTCGAATTTCGCTCAAAAAAAAGTGTGAAATATTAAAATCCACCAATTAATGGTAAAAAATGAAATGTCTTATTAATCAAAGAAAACGAATATAATATTTTTACAACCTTATAGACTAAAAAAAATATTAATCACATTGAAAATATAATTCTACTCATAACATCAAATAAAAAAAAAACTATAAAATAAAGATAAATAAAACTAAAATACTGCAAAAAATGACAAAACTACGTTAAATGACTCAAAATTGAAAAAGCTAAAACGGACCCTTAACGGTGGAATTTGACCTCGAAAGTTAGATGTCGTCATCCGGCAAAAATTGCAGAATCGAAAAATGTTTTAAAGTTATACTCATGGACGAAAATTCGACAATCGATTTAAAAGTTACGTGTATTTCGTAGATCTTTCTCTTTTTTTTTTTCTTTTCTAATTGGTTTAGGATTGTCTCTCCTAACTGTTCTACATCATTCCCTTCCACTTAAGAACAACATGTTCCTAAGTTGTCATCAAGATATAAAGGTTCATCAAAGAAAAACACATGGTTGAGTTTATAATAGCCAATAAAGCTTTATTTCCCACATTTTGGAAGCTTTTCCGTGCCCTCCATGTTGATGCGCCCGTAATATTCTTATCTTTTCTCTTAAATTTATAGGTATTCTTTCTATTTTTATGTATAACATCCACATCAATATGTCATGATCTACCCAATAGAATATGACATATATCCATCTCAACAATATCACAAATAACTTCTGATTTGTAATAAGTCCCCATTGACAAAGGTACCTTACAAATTTGAGACACTTGAATTGACGGGCCCTTCTTAATCTAACCAATTTGATAAGGATCTAGATGTTGTTTGAATGGCAGCTTCTTGACGATCAAATTCTTACAAGTGCAACTATGTTTGATCATAATACAAGCAACATCACTGACTCAACGACGTGAAAAATCTTTCTATGCTAAGTTAACTCTTCTTGCTTGGGCATGCACAAGATTTTCAATGTAATATACACAAGATATCCTTGTTCTTCTCCACAAACTTCATCTGTGTATTCTTCCTCTTCATCTTCCTCATCTTTGCATATTCATAATCCTCATCATCTGAACTCCCATTGTAAATGAGAATTTCTGCTTTAACATTGTAATCATCATAGTCATTATGACGATAATGACAACAATCTGGGGTCGAACTTACAGGGGCAGCTACCCAAACATGTCAATGGGTGATTGTTGCATAGGATTATTGCCTCCAAAATTTAAGGTAGCCAGTACGTCCTCAAGTTAATTGCGTATTTATTGCAGTGTAGTCTCAATCGTTTGAACCCTCGCCTCTAAATCCTCACTTTGACGTTTGCTACTGCTCTGGTACCAACTGACACGTGACAAAAATGTGAATAACAAAAAAAAAATGGTCTTATTTGTAATACACGAATGGACATTACTCGAATTTTGCTTAAACGAAAATGATAAATTTTGAAATTCACCAATAATGGGAAAATCAAAATATCTTATTAATCAAGAAAATGAATGTAATATTTCTACAATCTTAACACGTATTATAGACTCAAAACAAATTCTAATCACATTGAAAATCAATTCTATAGATAAATTTAAATAAACTTTAAAATAAATTTGAATAAAACAAAATAATGCAAAAATGACGAAATTACTCTTTAACTGACTCAAAACAGAAAAACGTTAAAACTGACCCCTACATGATGGAAGTTGACCTCGAAAAGTTTGACTAAGTTATTCGACAAAAATGTGTAGAATCGAAAATCTCTTTTGAATTGCACCTACGGATGAAATTCCAACAATCAAACTAAAAGTTATGCGCGTTTTTTGTAGATCATTCTTATATTTTCTCTTCAAAGTACTCCACATCAATAGTACCAACAAAATAATCTTCCTAACTTTTTCTAGTTCTTATTATTATTGTTTTCATTTTGGCGTTGAACAATATCACAAGTGTTTTAGAGAATTCAAACTTTGAAACAAAAATCTAGATCAACAATTAATTTTAACAATATATTTCATAAGTCTCACATTTTTTTTTTATCAATTTTTAAACCACACATTTTATCGATCTTTATTAAAATATACTAAAGGTTTAATTTTCAGTCAAATCAAACAAGAGTTTTATTTTTCAAATTTCAGTTTTGATTTCATTTAAAAACCCGACTCTAAACAAAAGGCGTGAAAGGGACATTTTTAAATGTTCTACACAATTTTGTTTGAAAAATTCCTTATAATACAGGAAATGTTTCCAGCTTTTATACAGAATTTTGAATTGAAAAAATCCTGCACGTATATCTGTGTGTTTCTCTCCTCTATATTTGAATCTAGTCCATCCATTTCAAATTTTGTGTGTATTCTGTGAAATTTCCCTGTACTCATAGCATAATTCATTTTGTTTATGTTTTTTGAAAATAAGTTAAGATCGAATCCATTATACTAGATGAGCATATTAGTTTGGCACATTGGATGTCAAAAACTATTTTCGACTGAATGAAAAAATTAATGCCTAAAATAAGGATGTTGAAATGGAGAAATTAGAAATTAAAACATAAAGGGATCTTTGTTCCACGCGGAAAAAAGAATAAACTTTTGACTCAATTATTGTTCCCTATCTTGAGATTTGGATTTGGACCCTAAGGGGTGCTACTAGTTTTTTAAGGAGAGGATCTATATCCCATCGGGTTTAGTCCCAAGCTTACAAGCGCGCAGCCATCCATCCGTCTGATCGATGGGCTCGTCATGGTGCAGTCACAGGTCCTAGGCCCGAGTCATAGTTAGATGGGCTTGGATACGAGCCTAGTATATATTCTTTTTGATAAAATAAAATAAATAATTTATTTAAATAAAATAAAATAAATAAATAAATTATTTGATATTAAATGATTAAATAATGCTTTGAAAATTCCATGATTATGAGATGTGTCATCAGAAAAATTGTGTCACCTCTTGAGCATAACTCAGGGGTAGGACTAGCGCTTGCTGGACGTTCAAACGTCTCCTTGGTGCACAAAGAGCCATAGTTATTGGATCCGACTTGTACATTGACTCGGTTAAGGTACAAGGTCATTGGGTTATTGGTCGAACCGGTGGTCGGATTGTGGATCATTACTTAAAAATTATCTAAAAAATTTTAAGTATATTTTTTTGGTGCTTGAGACAATTAATTTTTTCAAGTTATTTGTTACTAATTGTTTTTATACTTTTAAATTAATGATTTTTTGAACTCATTTATTAGTGATAATAGTTACAGTGTGATTTTATAATTTTGTATATTATATTTTCTCTGTCTCCTATTTATATATCTTCTCTCTCGCCTATTTCTAGGTGGAGGAGGAGCCCCCTGAAGTTCATATTCTTGATATTGTTCTGGCTCTCTTTGAACGGGGATGGCTGATGGAATCTATTTCTAGGCCTTGATGGTCCAATTCGATCAAAAACACTGATGGATCTTTGGGGTTCACGTTCTTGAGCATATTCTTAGGGGGAAATTTCTCTCATGTGGCATGTTACCACCGAGTCAGCTAGTAGCATAGTTGGTAGAGGTGTCCATTTCCACCTACCTCTTCGCTAGACCGATCTCTCTTCTGTGTATATGGGGATATGCTGCCATATCATTTTCCTCGCCTTCTTGGGAAAACACTCCTTGTTGAGGCATTTAGTATCCTGCCTACTGGTGCATTTGCATGAGCAGTTATTGCATGATAGCGTTCTGTTGGGACATGTTTCTCATATTTGTAGTCATCTCCCCTACTTCCTTAGCTAAGATGTAGTAATACCTCCTTGCCTGTGCTGGTGGTGGAGACAACGTAAGTTCACAATTGTTTGGAGGACCTCTTCTTCAGAAGCCTCCTATTGTCTATTTCTACCCTGCGACCCGTAGTGGCTAGAACTCATAATGTATATTTGACTTGGAGCTAAAAATAGGTGTTTTAGGTGCTTTCTCTTTGTAGTAGTTCTTTCGTCAAGAACCAGGTCTTTCTTCAAGGTTCTGCTTTCGATGACCTTTACCACAAGGATGTTCGTGGTTATAGTGTCGAATTTCCTAAAGACGACGTCATGTGTTGACCCCAAAAAATGTACCAATGATGTGGCCAACAGATCCCAAGGCCTCTCACTTCCACACAAGTTGGATTACTGCACACTTGAACAAACCGTTAGGCAGACCTGACCTTCTCCAGAAGGGGTGGAGTTGGGCGCCTGCACTCGACGGTCAAGTCAGTTAGAAAAATAATTATGAGTGTGGGAGAGTTTTAAACGTGAGCCTCCAATATAAAAGCGGGTTGGCTTTGGGGTGGATGAGTTAAATGTGTGGCAAGAATATATCTTTAAGAGGCTAAATTTGCATTACCCTTGAATGACACTAAGTGTGAGCTTTTATACTTGGGCAAGGTGAATGGAGGTCATTGGATGATAATGCACGTGACCTCATCTACATTATTAACCTTTCTATTCATATGTATAAATCAATCACGGCCTTAAATGTTAGTACTACTATGGCACTCACACGGCCTAACTTGCAGCTTGGACTTGACCAAATAGGTTTGCGGCGGTGGCAGTGAGTTGTCTTGTCAATCGCGTGGCATAAAATCTGTTCAAAATTCTTGTCACTGTCTCGCCTTGGACTGGTTCTTGCAATGGGGTCTACGTGTAATGGGGTCGGTCAATCTCTTCTATACGAGGCTGCTCAAACTTTTAAAGAGGGTCGTCCGTGTGGAGTCGGGTCGTCTCTGTCAGTGTACGAAACGTGGGGTCCCGAGCCGCTTGCCATGTAGACTAATTGGGGCCACGTATGGGTCCTCGTTTTGCAAGACGTAACAATTTTATTAAAAATATTTTCAGAAGACAGCAAATTGTTCATAGGTTATATATGGTTTATTACACAAAAGGACAACAAAGTGTTGCTTGCTTTATTATATTTTAGTTAGCTAAAGGTCAAGTGTTCAAATCTTTAGTCCACTAAAACTTCAATGGAGAAAAGTTTTGAAATTTGGTTAAAAAATCGACTGGGCCAACTGGCCCGATATCTAAATAAGACTGGCTAATTGACTCGGTCAAATTCGATTTTTGACTGGGCCACTTGCATTTTCATAGTATGAGTTGCCCGGCCCGGAATAGGATCCAAGTCACCGATTTATCGGGCCGGCCGGTTTTAATAACACTGCAAAGCGCAATTGGTCCTAATAAATGCGCTCAAACGATTTTTTCTAGAAAAAAAAAAAAAGGCGTGTTTATTCAGACAAGACATAGTTTATGAGTTGTGTGAACACAACTTTTGGCCTATTATAAATAAGACCCACATGGTCTGCAGAATTCATATCATCATCTTCCATGTATTGCATATTCTCCCCTGCATTTATGTATCATTTTGAACAAATCTCAGCATTAAAAAAAATGAAGACAAAATATTTTCTAGTTCATTGTTTCTTGTTATTCGAGAATGATACATAAATCTCAGCATTAAAAAAAATGAAGACAAAATATTTTCTAGTTCATTGTTTCTTGTTATTCGAAAGCTGCGATCACAAGGAGAGATCGTTGTATCTTAGGAGACGATTGCTATTTCACCGTTAGCACTTGTGTGAGCAAATTCGTCTTGCGTGACAAAGAGTTCAACTCTTGCCTCAATCTAATTTTCATCCTGATTTATATTCCTTTACATTCAGATTTAAAGTAAGTTCCGAGTAAAAATTTTATTGTCAATTTATATAGATAAAAGAATACCGTACCAGAATTTTACTAACAAATGTTCAGATACTCTTCCCTGATAACAATTAGAACATACATCCACGCAAATTACTCATTGCCCAGGTATGCATATAACCATTTTGTATCAAATTAAGGCTTCAAATTACTGCTCTATATAGAACTTGGTATTATACCCTTTCCAAAAAAAGGATTGTATTACGTCTTTACTTAGTCGATAACATTGTTAAGTTCAAAGGAAGCTTAAGTAGCGTCTTTCCTACCAATCTAGAGTTCGTACCCAGGAAATCTAGATTTCTCAGGCATAAGCATATCAAACCACAGGCAAGCAGCACCAGCTAATCCTTCGAAAAGAGAACATGCGTGATCATCTCCATCATAACGTGTATCAGCAATTGTCTTTCTTACATTGTGATATAAGTAGCTCGCAAATGCCTTTGCTCGGTCTTTGTATACACCATCTCCCGTGAGCCGGGAGAGAGAAAGAAAGACATAAGCATTCCCAGAAGAGCCATCAGCCAGTCCCACCTTCTTGAGTAACCCATTCTTCCAAACGACTTCCCCCGCTTCAATGGCTGCATCACGAAATTCTCTGTTATTTGGTAACACCTGCAAAAGTAAAATGTCAAATTAGATCGAACACAGTGCAAATACCGGCGTGCTCTAGACCATTGAGGTTTTCAACCATGTTTGGCTATGCATAAAAGCCACTTTGTTTTATTTTAGGGTTAACTTTTTTGCTTCCAAATATGACTCAATAAGTTGGTTTTTTTTGTTATTGTTAACCAGTAAAAAAGTGCAAATTATGCCTCCACAATGCCATTAGATGGCCATATGGTCTAGTAAACTACTGACCTCTGAAGCTTTGCACAGGGTAAGGGCTACGCCAGTCGCACCATGGGACCACTGCACCAGCTTATCCCTTGGGTTTCCTTCACTAGCGGGATAATTCCCACTGTGAGGAAACCTGTTGCTCATCATGTACCTCAAAGTTGCCTTGACGTCATCAATATCATCATTCATGAGAGGGAAATGCAACAATACGTGTAAATACCAGCCAGTCCATGAGCAGCACCCCAATACCTCGTTCCATGCCATCTATACATGAGCGGGCAGGACGTATTATCAGATGCACCAGCCCTTCCCCCTGCTAGTATGGCTTCAACAACAGGCATTAGAAGATCACTTGGCACCACTTCAGCTCCCAAGTACTTATTTATAAACAAAGCAGCCCACAAGAAGCCGGCCCGTCCAAAAAGGAGATCGTAAGACATTCCCAACCCTCCTTCTTCTGGTCCAACCGGGAGGGCTTTTTCTTCTGCCATCTAAACAATGACGATTATGTAAGTTCGTAAAAATGACATGTTTAAATGATACAGAAAGCTAAAAAGTTCTAAAATGGAAGCTTAGTACATAGATTTGTGTTTTAGGCTGTAATGCTATCTAAGTGTTAGAAGATATATAAATATCAGTCGGGACATTTTCTTGCATTTCATTCATTCATAACATGCGTAATCATGTTCCAATTGAGCTCCAATTCCTTCTTGACAAACAATACTCACCGACTGAAAAATGAATAATTAAAAAGATTATATATGGACAATTTTAAATATCTCAAGGGATGAACATCAACAAGCAAATAGTCCCCAAGCACCAAAGGAAACAATTTTCCCAAGTAGATTGGAGATTTTCCATATTCAAATAGTCAAACCAAAGATATGGAATAACTTCTATGCGTGTCCTCATAGCTTTGAGTTGAGTGATAATTTCACATAAATTGTTAAGCAATGTAAGGCCCGGCACACGATGGTGTCTACGACCAAAGATTATACAAAATCAAAACACTTTAAAATCATCAATATCTTACCACAATCTTAACAAATATCTATGTTTAACAAAACATCCTAGCTTAGTCTAGTGACGTTGCACATCTCTGATAATTAGATATTGTATCCACTTTTTTGTCCTTATTGATGACATAAGATACAAGATCACGAATATCATTGACACTTGATGATGGCCCAAGGAATGGAAGAAGACGTGCATATTCAATAAGATGTATGTATCTGTCTTTTCTTATCAATAGGCCCAGCCATGTGGATTAAATTCATGATATATGATAGACAAAATCGACAGATGGTATACCTCCAGAAAACGTGTGACATAGAAGTCACGTTTCATTAGGTCCCCGCAATAATTTGCAGCCACAGCACCAAGAGCATAGACCCCTCCTCGACCACAAAGAAAAGTCACATGCCTGAATATGCCATAGAAAAATCTGAGATAATTGTGATATAATTGACAACAATTTATGGAACCAACATCACAAATATGCACATCATTGGATAAGGTAGTATGTCACTTCAAACAGGCAGAGCTGGAAAAAAAGGAAATTAAGCCCCTGTTTGCTAGAAATTAAAATCAAGATTTTAATTCAAATCAAAGTTAACAATTAATTTTAACCACACATTTTATGGGACCCACAACTTTTCAACCACACATTTTCTCAACTTATATCAAAATCTACTAAAAATCTTATTTTAATCCTACAAAGTTCACTTATAAGTATATAAGTGACGTATGAAATAGATAAATTCTTTTATTGATCAAAACTGAAAATAAGCTCCTTATTTGGACCCTATGCTAAGAATTACTTCCAAAATAAATAACATTTTTACTGTTTTAAATTAAAACTTATACAAACCCGTTTGGAAGTAAAAAGTTGATTAAAAATAACTTTTACTCATTCTGAAGCTTAGCTAAACATGCTTGAACTGAAGGAAAATATCAAACATTAGAGAGCAACTTGAATTTATATTTCTTTTTGTTCCAATAAATGACAAATTAGTCTCCATCTGAAACAGGGAAATAAGAAGAATATCTGATATTTGGTTGAAGTAAGAAAGATACAGAGGGTGGTCCCAAAAATAAGACCACACGAATGAATGGATCTTTAGAGCCTAAACATTACATGCTTTCAATTCTTTACTTCTTAAACCATATTTTGTACTTCTCCGAATCAAATGTCTTGTTTTGGTGGAGTAAAGTGTTTACTCTCTTTTCTTCCTCTCAAATCGAGCCCAGACGAAGCCTAAACTATATCATCAAATAGGTCATGTGTGCACAATTTTCATAAAAGTAGAAAATAAATCTTAAACTTGGGACCTTTGCCAGACCATTGGACAAACTTATTTTATTTAAATTAAATCTTGAATAGACTATGAAATCCACAATGCCATTAGATGGTCATATCGTCACACATCCCTAGCATAATTCGCATATTGGAACAATCAACACACTTTTTAAAAGCCAATGCATATGATTCTAAATTCCTAACTCCTAAATAATGTTATCCATTACAAAACATCTCTTTCTCTCTTCGAATATTTGTTTAGTTAAATCAATATTCTAAATAATAATAATAAAATAAAAATCAGTACATTCCCATGTAATTATCCCAATAATTAAAAATCAAAAAGTACTCGGCATTATTAATTAAAAATAAATTACTCCACCTAGTAGAGGAATGAGCCACGGCAGCGCAGGCGTCCACGATCTCGACGCACAATTGCAGGTCTCGGTGGTTACCGGTGGCCTCGTGAGATCTCAAGCAGGTGAAAGCTGTACCCAGAAGACCCGTATACACTGTCGGGTCCAAGCTCCCATAACGGCCTCGACCCTTCCACGTCACTTCCACAACCTGATTTCATAAGAATTTCATCAACTTCACATTCATAATCCAAACCCATAAAACATCGTACTCAGGAAACAATCGCTGTCGATCCAAGTCAAGGTGGTGTTAAACCAAATATAAGCTAATTAATTATATTTTTGTAAGAATTTCACACCAACAAAAAGTTTTACAGTAAACAGAGCAAATAATCGCTTTTCTATCCGAATTAACCCGCATGAATAAGTTAAAATCTAATTTATTATACTGATTATACCTGGTCCTTGAGAGAGATTGCAGCTTTGAGAAAAGTCTCGGCTGGGAGTGAGATGTTCGGAGCCGTTGGATCACCTGTATGGATCATATCAAACCGTTCTTGATTCCCTTCTTCATGATTGCTGTCTTGAGAAGCAAATTTTACCACAGAAGATGACATTCTCTACTCTACTTGGAATTTTTTTCTCTTAGATATCTCTCAAATTATGGCCAGAATAATAATGGGTTTATGCGCACATTATATAGGGCCCTCAGGGGTGTTTGAAATCTAAACAGAGAAGGAAACGTGCGTGCAGGTGTAAGGGAAAACATCGAAGGTCCCTAACTTTGATTAAAGTTTCATTTTAGTCACTAGTGTTTTAAATTCTAAATTTTATCACTGAATTTCAATTTTGTTTCAGTTTGGTCATCAGCATTCTGGTCATGAGTCATGACATCCCTTCTTTGCTGCTTCACACCTCGAGACATACCTTTTTTATAGAGATAAATGCGCTTCATTAGTTTTCGAATTATGTATACAAATTTGAATTTTAACCT
>CAIGRF010164007.1:0-13532 GCA_903798235.1 Fraxinus ornus
TATCTAGTACTGATTAAAACAATCGAAGATCGTTGGTCACAATGTGACGATGAAGAAAACCACGACGAATTTGATGAAAATACTCTCCAATATGTATGTCAAGCAATCTACACGCAACAAAATACATCTGATAAAAAATTATTTAATTTAAAGATGTAGAAGGTGTTCCGACAATATAACGTTTCAATAAATTGAATACATTTATCAATGAGTTGATCTCAATCGATATTAAATTTGATGACGAGAAATCACTACAACAAAAACAACCTATGGCAACACTTGGACGTGTGTTGTAAATGAGGTATTGTCGTAGAATAGAAAGATATGGAAACGTTTTTTCAATGTTTCTGTGCTGTCAAAAAACTTTGCGAAAGGTTTACGACAACGTTTTCTGAATGTTGCAAAAGATCGTCTTTTCATAAATTTCTTCATTCCAAGGCTCATTTGAGCTTTGCATTTACCCTTAACAAACAAAGCTCCTTCTATTTGTTCCTCTTGCCTCATTAGCTTTCTTTGCACAGTTGCCTACAAGGCATAACCAACTCAGCCAAGGTCATAGATGATAGGTCTCTAGAATCCTCCAGTGATGATATCTTGGCTTCAAACCTTTCGGTAGGCTTATTAAAACTTTTTCCACCACTCTTTTATTAGGTAAATCATCTCCCAATAGCCTAATCTAATTTACAACATCAACCTATCTTCAAAGTCCTTCACTACCTCAATTTCTTTCAATTTCAAAATCTCAAACTCTCTTCTCAAGTTGAGTACTTGCATCTGCCTTGTCCATTCATTTCCTTGGAATTCCTCTTTGAGTCTATCCTAGGCATCTTTTACTGTCTTATAAGTCATATTCGTGTGAAGATAGCATGTGAAATAGCTTACTGGATGCAAGAGAGAGATTTGAACTTTTTTGCAACATCGCCACTGTGTTGTTTGATTTGAGCAACCATGGGGTTTGCTTTCAAATGCGGAGGTTCAACCCCTGTTTCAGTTATCTCCCATAGATCATAAGCTTTGAGGTAGGCTTTCATCTTTGCAGCCTAGAAGTTGTAGTTTTCTCCAGTGAAGGCAGAGAGCAGAGGTGCTGAGAAGCCAGTTGAAGCCATATTCTTTCTTGTCAACTAAGATTAACTTGACTGGTTGCTAATTTTATCTACTTCAGGTGCTATTTTACTTCTTCTCGGTCCCTTCCAAGATCAATGAGGCTCTGATACCATGAAAGTATATGAAGAAATACAAAGAGAATGAAAAAGTGACCAAAGTTATTTGAATTGTGAAGTTCTTCTCGGCAGGTTCATTTCATTGCATTATATATAATCTTTACAAAATGGTTTTTAGTACCAACTAGACTTCCATACTTTACCTACTACAAATCTTATATTTGACAGCTTTTCCATAAAGCCATACTTATCCTACAATTCAAAAAATAAATACACTACCAACCATGTACTATAAAAAACAGTGAATGATGATTACAAAAAACATACTTATGTGAGAGCAAATATGTCATGCTATACTCAACAGTTAGTAATGTGTACACTTGAGGTGCATCTGAGATGTTTGACTAGACTAAGGACACAACTAACAAATTTTTTTGTGTGCCAGTTTTGTTTAGTCATATTGTTCTCCTTCAATCCAATTTACTGGACATATCTATATTAACGATGAGTCAAAAGTGACACTGAATCGTACCTGAAGATATGGCAACACAACTCCATCTTCCCTCGCCATATTGGCTTACATATTCAGAAAGTAGCTTATCTTCCTCAGGTGTCCATGGCCCTTTTTCCTAGGCTTGTTCAGGGGAACCCTAACCTGCCATTGATCAAAACCTTGAAATCCACAAACTTAATTGTACTATTTCTATTGTCTACAGTTTGTATCACAGAAATTAGACACAAATTCTCCCATTACATATATCATACTCGGGTTGTCATTTCATATTTTTTTTTTCAAAGCATTAACACTAAATAGACAAACTTTGTTCTTTATCACAAAATCAATCTTTTCCACTGCTAAGTATCTGCCAAGTGTCATTACCTTGCTTTCACAATATAATTCCTGATCAGTAAACCTCAAACAAGTGTTGCTACCAAATCTTTGCTACCGTACAGAGCACAACAAGGATTGAAGTTCCTGAATTGAATTCCACAACAGCATATACTAGAATATATGGTTCATAATGGTGTTTTGAATCATATCGTCTAAATTTTTTTGACCTTTATATTAAGTCGATTTATTGTTTATTAAAAATCTAACAATTGTAGATTTTGGTTTTGTCCATGTTTAGTAGATTTTGATAAAAAAAAAATTATGAAATGTAATCGAAAAATTGATAATAATTGTGAGCATCGTTAAACGTATGATAGAAAATGAGTTTGAGCGAAAAATAACTTTAAAAATGGGAGCCAAACAAGGGCTTTATAAATGAGAAACGGAACTTGAACTTAAGATCTTTACGGATTAACTTGATATGATGTTGAACTCTTGTAAAAGCTTAACAATATCGTAAGATTCTTTTTTTTTTAATCCTAATGTCGTATGATTCAACTAAAGTGTAATCCTAACAAAGCGCAAAATTTATTCAACTTTTACATATAATGAAGTGGTCATGATGGGATGTTATGTAAATCTTGCATTAAGAAGCATCTTGTTATCAATTCCAATAATGGGGCATTAGAATATGAAAAAGAAGATGAGACCAGTGAGTCATCTCATAGACTCATGCACTAGGATAGTATTTATAGAATGTTTTTGTTGTGAAACAAACAATATATCTGATACCACTTGTTATGAAACAACCAAAACATCTCTTGTTAGAGAAAATATTAATATGCCAGGATCGTTGTTAGCAATGTTGGAAATACAAAAATTATTTATTGTTTGAATACCACTTGATGAAACTAACCACCGGAATGAATTGTTGAAATTATATGGCAAATAATAAAGACAAGAAATATGGCAGAGAAATTAATATATTTTATTGACTCCAGAATAATGGAGAATAGAGAGAGTTACATTGGATTCTATAATTCTAGTAATTTATTTTCTCACACTATAAAATTGTATAGAATAACCTAATATTTTTAAGGAACATATAGGGGATGTCCAAACCCTTCTAGTAGAGTTGTTGATGAAGTAGGATACCAAAAAATCGAGTCCAAAACAAATTCTAACTCCCAGTAGACTTCCAAAATAGAACTTCAACTTGAGACTCCAATAGTATTCCAAACTGATTTTTTTCTTAACGTTCACTTCATTAGAATTCTTTAATACTTCAAACAAGGAATTCAGGTCACACCCAAATTCTAACAATTTTCACCTTGACACGAATTCCACCAAGAAATGAACTGACTTCTTCAACAATAACCAAAAACTAATTTCGCTAACAAAATACAATACTCCACCTCTTCCAATGAATTAAGCACCACACTTGTATAATTATCTCATATTCCCAAAAATCATAATGATTTTAGAATTTACCAAACTGGGTTGTAACACATCTAAAAACAGAATTAAACCTGAAGGCTTTTAAAGAATGCCCCTTGCTAGATTGTACGACTTTTACTGTTCTGAACGCATGCTTAACAAAATCAGCGTCCACATACCTTTTACCACTGGGTCCATCCCTAACAATTGAATACATTGGTACTATAGATGATGGTGGCAAAGCGGCATTATCCATATCTCCTGAACTCCACTAAACAATATTCTTCAAATCCGACCCTTTACGAGCTCCTAAATGTATTGTATCAAACTGAATGTCCACCACGGTATTGAACTTGTGCTGATTGACTCTTCTAGATTCTATACGACCCTACAAGATGTATAATTGAGATATTTTCTCTCCTTTCAATACAACTTGAGCACCTTTACAAACCTTCAAAACTCCACCTCCACCAAAGAACTCACAACCCATTGAATCAAGGATAGATAACGAGATGAGATTCTTCTTCAAATTCGGAACATGTCAAACTTGACCTAGTGTTCTAATTGTTCCATCCAATAGCTTCTATCTGACTGTACCAATTTCAGCAACCCGACAAGGTGTGTTGTCTTCCAAAACCACGACACCTTTGGAAACGGTTTCATATGTAGTAAACAAATCCTTATTAAGACACATATGAAACACACACGCTGAATCCAAAATTCAATCATCCTCTAGTTTAGACTCGATGTCAAAAATAGCCAAGAGATCTCCCTCATTTACAATGTTTTCTGCGAGGTCTACTTCACCTGAAATATCTGATTGCATCCCATATTGACTTGCAGCCAACTTGTCTCTATTCTATAATTTGTAGCGATCATTCTTCAAGTGCCCCTTCTTCTTACAGAAGTTATAAATTTGATTACTGAACTTAGACTTCGATCTTCCCTTCCAGAACCACCCTGAGCAACAATGTATTTTTCGTCTCTGGCCTTTAAAATCAGATGCTTCATCTTCACTTTTGAAAACAAAGCATCATTCACCTCATCTATGGTGAGAGTATCACGACTATAAAAGATCGTGTCTCTAAATGAAGAAAACGAAGCGGGCAACGAATACGATAAAATCAAGGCCAAATCTTCTTCATCATACTTTACTTCCAAAGTTTCCAAATCAGTAATGATCTCTTTAAATACATCCAAGTGATCTTCCAATGATCCTTCTTCTACCATTCGATGAGACTACAAACGTTGCTTGAGATAGAACTTGCTTGTTAGACTTTTAGTCATATACAATTGCTCCAACTTCAACCATAAAGTAGCTGCTGAACCCTCCTTCGAAAAGTCTTGAAGAATGGTATTCGATAGATGAAGATGAATGTGAGAAACTATCTTCTTATCCTTCCATAAATTCTCTTCCGCAGTCAAAGTTGCGAGCATCTTGTTAATTCCCAGCAATGCATCATCCAAATCCAGTTGTGTAAGTATTGTACGCATCTTAACATGACATGGCTAAAAGCTAGCGTTCCAATTCAAAAGCGGAATGTCATACTTCATGAAAGCCATCAAGAAAAAAATTTCGAACAAATCAAACCGTACACTCTTGCGGAATTGGTGAACCTAGGCTTTGATACAAACAAGAAACCAGAATCGCTCTTATACCACTTGTTATGAAATAACCAAAATATCTCTTGTTCGAAGAAATATTAATATGCCAGATCGTTGTTAGTAATGTTGGAAATAGAAGAATTATGTATTGTTTGAATACCGCTTGATGAAACTAACCATCGGAATGAATTGTTGAAATTATATGGTAAATAATAATGAAGTATTTGATCACAAGCAAAACAATAATAAAGGCAAAAAATATAGTAGAGGAATTAAGAGATTAAAGAAGAGTGAAAATTACAATGGATTATATAATTCTAATAATCTATTTTTTCACACGATATAAAATTATATAGAAGAGCCTAATATTTATGGGGATCATGTAGGGGATGTCCAAACCCTCCTAGTAGAATTGTTGATAATATAGGATACCAAAAAAATTGAGTCCAAAACAAATTCTAACTTCTAATGAGCTTCTAAAATAGAATTTCAACTTGACATAGGACTCTAATAGCATTCCAAACTGAATTCTTATTGATATGCACTTCAATTAAAATTCTTCAATACTTCAAACAAGGAATTCGAGTCATACTCTAATTCTAATAGTTTGTTGACACCAACTAGAGCTTGACAACATTACTCTGTAGAATATGTATTGTAGAAATTGAAATTAATTTTCAAATGCGGTTATGGTTTTTTCTAAATTGGAATACATGAATATAGTACCAATATAATGATACTCTACCTGCTCGGAAAACTAGAAAAAGTGTTTTGTGGTGATTTGTGATACAACTCTTTTGTGGTGAATTTATGATATGTAAGCAATTTAAATTCAGTGGATATAGACCTTGCAAATTTGAATCTCCATCATCTTGACGAAGTTAATAGCATTATGATAGGAAATATCCATGAAATCAGTGGTTTTACCTTGTGCAAGTTGTATTTACCTATACAGAAACTACAACGAAAAATTAGAAAATAATAGAAGAAGAAAGATAATTGCATAAAGTGTCAAATCTTAACTACATTACCATACCCAATGACTCTTAAGACTAAATGAAAACGGCGAATATAACTATTATAATGATTCCTCTCATTTCTATTTTTGTATATTATTTTATTAATTCTCCATGCTCGAAATAAGACTGGTACATTTTTAAAAATCATCATCAACATTTATATATAGTATCGAGGTGGGCCTGATAGCATTTATATACAATGGGGTGATGAACTTAGATCTTCCCACAAGATGGGGCATCTCCTCAAATGGCTCACTACTACATGGAGTTCCTAGTTGTAAATACCTAATAAGCCTACCATGGAGTCTTGGGAAAACCCACTTTGAAGGAATTATGGGTCATCACCTCTATACATCACCTATGTACGAAGTTCCCCATGGAACATGGCATTGCCACGGTTAGAGCTGATCAAATGGAGGCTAGGGAGTGCTATTTGATCACCTTAAGAAAGGTTGAGCCCCGCGATGTCAACATGGTGTTAATTAATATTAAAAAGGTCAACACATCTCAAGAAGGGCAGACCTCTAAACAGGGAGAAGATATCGAAATAAATGATGCNCCAAATCCAGTTGTGTAAGTATTGTACGCATCTTAACATGACATGGCTAAAAGCTAGCGTTCCAATTCAAAAGCGGAATGTCATACTTCATGAAAGCCATCAAGAAAAAAATTTCGAACAAATCAAACCGTACACTCTTGCGGAATTGGTGAACCTAGGCTTTGATACAAACAAGAAACCAGAATCGCTCTTATACCACTTGTTATGAAATAACCAAAATATCTCTTGTTCGAAGAAATATTAATATGCCAGATCGTTGTTAGTAATGTTGGAAATACAAGAATTATGTATTGTTTGAATACCGCTTGATGAAACTAACCATCGGAATGAATTGTTGAAATTATATGGTAAATAATAATGAAGTATTTGATCACAAGCAAAACAATAATAAAGGCAAAAAATATAGTAGAGGAATTAAGAGATTAAAGAAGAGTGAAAATTACAATGGATTATATAATTCTAATAATCTATTTTTTCACACGATATAAAATTATATAGAAGAGCCTAATATTTATGGGGATCATGTAGGGGATGTCCAAACCCTCCTAGTAGAATTGTTGATAATATAGGATACCAAAAAAATTGAGTCCAAAACAAATTCTAACTTCTAATGAGCTTCTAAAATAGAATTTCAACTTGACATAGGACTCTAATAGCATTCCAAACTGAATTCTTATTGATATGCACTTCAATTAAAATTCTTCAATACTTCAAACAAGGAATTCGAGTCATACTCTAATTCTAATAGTTTGTTGACACCAACTAGAGCTTGACAACATTACTCTGTAGAATATGTATTGTAGAAATTGAAATTAATTTTCAAATGCGGTTATGGTTTTTTCTAAATTGGAATACATGAATATAGTACCAATATAATGATACTCTAGCTGCTCGGAAAACTAGAAAAAGTGTTTTGTGGTGATTTGTGATACAACTCTTTTGTGGTGAATTTATGATATGTAAGCAATTTAAATTCAGTGGATATAGACCTTGCAAATTTGAATCTCCATCATCTTGACGAAGTTAATAGCATTATGATAGGAAATATCCATGAAATCAGTGGTTTTACCTTGTGCAAGTTGTATTTACCTATACAGAAACTACAACGAAAAATTAGAAAATAATAGAAGAAGAAAGATAATTGCATAAAGTGTCAAATCTTAACTACATTACCATACCCAATGACTCTTAAGACTAAATGAAAACGGCGAATATAACTATTATAATGATTCCTCTCATTTCTATTTTTGTATATTATTTTATTAATTCTCCATGCTCGAAATAAGACTGGTACATTTTTAAAAATCATCATCAACATTTATATATAGTATCGAGGTGGGCCTGATAGCATTTATATACAATGGGGTGATGAACTTAGATCTTCCCACAAGATGGGGCATCTCCTCAAATGGCTCACTACTACATGGAGTTCCTAGTTGTAAATACCTAATAAGCCTACCATGGAGTCTTGGGAAAACCCACTTTGAAGGAATTATGGGTCATCACCTCTATACATCACCTATGTACGAAGTTCCCCATGGAACATGGCATTGCCACGGTTAGAGCTGATCAAATGGAGGCTAGGGAGTGCTATTTGATCACCTTAAGAAAGGTTGAGCCCCGCGATGTCAACATGGTGTTAATTAATATTAAAAAGGTCAACACATCTCAAGAAGGGCAGACCTCTAAACAGGGAGAAGATATCGAAATAAATGATGCCCCCGAAGAAGGAAGGATCCTTAAAGAAGGGGCTACATATGATGAATTGAACCCATGCATCACAAAGTCCACTTCATAAATGACTTATATGGAAGAACTAGAGAGTTTACATGTAGACCTTTAAGATCATCCCAAATCACTACAAGTGGAAAGAAATCTTTTATTAATATCTTCTAAAAGTATAAATTTAATCCTCATTAAAAAGGGCTATATAGAAAATACAATTGTTTGGTTGCAGTCAAAGAATTGCTTATTAATAAAAAGATAGATTTTCTACAACATACTATAAACGAATTCGAACTTACAGTCCGCAAGACTTGACTATCACTAGTATTTTCTACCTCCTCACTACAATTTCCATAGCCCGCCTGGATTGCTTGCTCCTGCACCAACTCCCAGCTGCAGTTTTCAAAGCCCTCATGGATTGTGTGCTCCTGCACCAACTCCCGACTTTACAAATTTGTGTATCTCCTATGGACCAACGAGAACTGCGCGTTCTCCACCAACTGTAACTTCAGTCACCTTTTCTTGATCTTCAGTACTTTGAAAGATGTTTAGGAAATAGAAGTTTAGTATTTGGATTAAGTGGTTTTGATGTTTTCAATGTCAAGGACAAAACATACAATGAAGGGTGAAAGCTATGGATGGAGAGGATATGAAGCAGTCAATGTTTTCTTAATCTTCAACGTTAAGAAAAGACGTTCATATGTTATCTGGTATTTACATTGTAGGTTTAGGAATGAATGGACTGGATAAAAAACCTTAAAAACTTGAATTAAAATTCTCCAGATAACACTGTCATTCGAGCGAAAGTTGGCGACGGGCAAGCGACAGTGTTTCTATTTCTGCCGCTCAAGCAAAGTCATGATGACAATCTAGCAAAATTGCGATGCAATTTTTTTCCTTCTTTACATTCTCGAACCTTAGACCTAATACAACTCAATTTATAATATTTAAAACTTACTCCTTGACTTTTACAACACATTAAATCTAATCCCATTTTTCACAGTTTTATCAATTACATCACAAACCTAACAAAACCAATTTTATATCTCTCTGATTTGCGGCAAAATCATTAAAACAAGAGAATGTTGGCATAGCTGCATTCTTGAAGAGTGTTGTAATTCTGAAAATTTGAATTTTTAAGAATCGAAATTTTCTTAGCTTCTTTCTTGTACTTGTTGGTTTGAGTTGATAACTACTCATGGCATTTAAGGATTCTACTTTTATTATGGTTTGGGCATCTATCTGCAGAGTATACTATGGAAAACCTAAAGATTATGACAAAATATTCTCACCATTTCCACCTTGGTTGTATGTATGAGTGGATGGAAAGAAGTGATAACTATCTAGTTCGTAGCAAGGTATGTTTCACCTTTTCTTGTACTGGTTTTTCTTTGCTAACATTAAATGCATTCATATGCATGCTTGATTTTGTCATGTATACACTTTCAGCATAAAAATGTATCTTTTTAACCAAATGCCCTTAACTTTTTTCACTCTCTAAACAAAGAAAAAAGTGAACAAATACCTTTTTTCTAATTGCTTTTGTAGTCGTGCTCTCTGTCTCCTTGTTTTTTCACACATAGGCACATGCACAACATTTTCCTGATTAATTGTATCTTTAGCAGTTCATATACTATTTTACATTCAGTGTTTGGTTAGAGCTTATGTTAACAAACTTCTTCGTAAAAAATCACAGAATCTTGACTCATTTCAAATGGGTTAGGCTACCTTTGAGGAAAAATATGTATTTGTACCCAAACAACCATTACCTATAGCTCGCTTTTGATATTTGCTTATAGTCTTTTACAGGTATGGTATATATTAGTCTTATTTTGTATAAATATTAACATTCTTGCTAATGCTAATCTCTACAATTTTGGTGGGTGCTTAGGTGCTTCATTTTTCTTTCTTTCTTTTTTTTTTTTTTGAGTTCTTATGAGATTGGCACGATAAATCCGTGTTGCCTAATGAAATTTCTTTGGTGGTCAAAGCAAAATTGACTCACTGCTTCTCATGTTATGTTCAATATGTTCTATTTTGTCTATTTCTCCAAGAAATGAAAACAAATTCAATATTATCTATACCTCACCGACAAAGAAAACGAAAGATGCGAAGCTATTGTTCATAGGCAGGACGAGAAGTTTATGAGGAGGATTTGTTTCTGAAGAAAAATGCAGCATCCAGATAACTTAATTGCATATTTGAATATGGACAACTAGCTGAAAATCCTTCTAGAAACTTAAGAAACTAGGAGAGTAACAAAAACTGAGCCGAGAGGGTAAGATTCTAGCATTTTGAAGGAAAAAGTAATTGTTACTATATATTTTCTGAAGAATTTGTTTGATGTGTTTAGTGCTGTGGCTCATCAGCAAAAACTAAATTTGGCTTATGAGGATAAATTTCCTTGAGATATATTATATTTATCAGATGAAGTTCTAGAAATGGAAAAGAAAGTTACATGATTATTTTATTTATTTTAAAGCTATGAAATTGTCACCTTATATTATGTTTTGACTGCTCCAACTTATATAAAGCTAAGTAAACCTTCTGATTGCATGCTGAATTTGATTTTATTGGTGAAGTTGGATATTTTTGGGACTTAAGTACACAGTTAGTACCATAAGCTTCAACTACAACTATGTTGGAAGCCCATTTAAGGTACCAATCCACAATCTCACTCTGTAAGTATGTAACAGCCAACTACTACTGACAGAAACTATTCTTTGTCTTAGCTGTTAAGTATAGCAAAATGTAAATTAGTAAATTTTTCTCAACCTCTGCGTTCTATTTGTAATGCGTAAAATATCATTCTATTTTAAAAAATAAAAAATCCACATGTGCCTAAGTGAGGGGTTTAGCATGGACCTACTTCGTCTATTGATCAAAAAATTAGTACAAGAAGGAGGCGGACATGCCAACCTTACATCCCAAAGTATAAATGATGAGAGAGAAAATTTTGTAGAAAATCTAAATATGGGAATACTACTCCCATTAAATAAGATCATCACAAGAAATATAAACTCGAAAGTACTACTTCCATCATGGAAAATCAGTCTATTAGAAGGTTGCATTGGCTCAAGAGGACTCTGACAGCTTAAATCACAATAAAAGGCACACGATAGGCATGGAACAATATCCCTTAACAACAAGATATATATGTAATCTTGATAGAATATACACGACAAAGAGTAGGGAAAGTGTTCAAAATCATTCACAAAAGATGGTGGAACACAGCTGATACATATAGCCATACGTTCTGTACAATTCAAAATGATTTACAACAACTATTCTACCTAACTCCACTCTTCCATATTTAGCTGCACAATGGAAAGTTGCAGTACCTAACTTGTTTGAATTATAATACATAACTTAAGCTAATATAAGTTACAAAATATATGTGAAACAAATGATAATAAAAACATTTTGGTTGACAACAAAAGTGTCACTTATCACACGGTTCATCACTCCTCCTTGACACTTTTGTTGGAAACACCAAGACATCCTCTTAGTGTTTCAAACCTCTCCTTAGGCAATGTTTTAGTGAAGATATCAGCAACCTGCTCTTTTGAACTGCAATGCCTCAATTCCACTTCTTTCCTTTCTTGTGCTTCCCTTAAGAAATGATATTTGATGTTTATGTGTTTTGTTTTTCCATGGAACACTAGATTTTTCACAATTGCTACATTAGATTGATTGTCACAAAGAATGGTAGTTGCTTCAGTTTGTTGATGTTTCAGATCCTTCAGAATTTTCCTTAACCATCTTACCTAATTGGTTGCCTCTATTGTTGCTATATACTCTGCTTCAGCAGTTGATTGTGCCACCGTTTTTGTTTAATTGAATTCTAGAAAATAAGCCTTGAACCAGTATAAAAAGCATAGCCTGAAGTACTCTTCATGTCATCAGCAGAACCGGCCCAATCACTATCAGTAAAACCTATTAAAAATAGAGTTTTTGACTTCCCAAAACTTATTCCAAAGACCTTTGTTCTTCTGATGTACCTCAGCACCCTTTTCACATCTTGGAAGTGAATCTCACTTGGTCCTTGTCTAAATCTAGACAGCAGGTTAACAGCAAACATAAGATCTGGTCTTGTGGCTGTTAAGTAGAGCAAACATCCAACCAAGCTCCTATAGATCTTCTCATCTATTTTCTTTGCACCATCATCCTTCATCAACTTTGGATTCTGAACTAAAGGAGTGTTAACTGATTTGGAATTCTCTGTATTTAACTTCTTTAACACTTCTTTAGCATACCTCTTTTAGCAAAAAAAAAATACCATCCTCTGTTTGATCTATTTCCATTCCAAGAAAGTATTTCATTTTTCCCAAGTCTGTCATCTCAAAATCCTTCTTCAATTCATCATTTACTTCTTCAATTAAGGATGCATTGCTTCCTGTGATTAAAAGGTCATCTACATACAGTGAAATAATAAGCACATACTCCTCCACTAGAGAGTTTGTTCATTAACACTTTTGCTGAAACCAATGATGTACAGATGATTGTCTATTCTGCTATACCAATCTTGGGCGCATGCTTCAAGCCATATAAGGTTTTCCTTAATAGATACACCTTATCCTCTTTTCCTTCTTTGATGAAGCCTTCAGAATGTTCAATGAAAATCTCTTCATTTAGATGCCCATTCAGAAAGGTAGATTTAACATCCAGCTGGTATATCTTCCATTCTGATTGAGCAACCATTGCAAATAACAACTATTATTTCAATCAACCATGTCAGAGAATATTGGCATCATACATCGCTAAAAAGTTGCAGGTGCGTTGCAGAGACCAAATGACATTGTTCTAGAGGTAAAAGTACCATAGAGACATGTGAATGTTGTTTTCTCTTGGTCTTCTGGAACAATTACTATCTGATTATACCCTGAGTATATATCCAGAAAAAAGTAATGAGAATGACCTGCTAACCATTCCAACATCTGATCGATAAAGGGCAATGGGAAATGATCTTTCCTGGTGGCATTATTCAGCCTCCTATAATCGATATACACTCTCCATCCCGTCACTAACCGTGTTGGTATGAGTTCGTTATTCTCATTCTTCTCCACTGTAATTTCACCCTTTTTAGGCACCACATGGACTGGACTCACCCAAGAGCTGTCTGAAATGGGGTAGATAATTCCTGCATCGAACAATTTCAGCACTTCTTTTCTTACCACTTCCTTCAAAGTTGGATT
>CAIGRF010164007.1:17877-37563 GCA_903798235.1 Fraxinus ornus
AAATTATCGGTCACAAATTAACAATCTTTTAGGTCACACATTATTTTTTTGTCACAATTTATCTTTTTCATTGGTCACATATTGTTTATTGGTCACAGATTAACCAATTTAATGGTCACAAACGACCAAATAATTTGTGACCACCACCAATATTTACGACACTACCTCATCACTGCCTCAGTAGCACCATCGCCACCGTCGTCGCCAGAACCGCCGCCACCACCTCCACCTCCACCTCCACCTCCCGACCAAAACATACCATAAATCTGCTTCCCTTGCAGATCTCACATACCACCACCATCACCACCACCACCACACAGATCTCGCACCCACCACCACCACCACCTTGACAACCACAACCACCATCTACACTCCACCATCGTGGACCACAATCGGCTGCACCGCCACCACAACACCACCGTCTTCCCAACAACGCCACAACCTCACCACCACCACCACCATTTCCAAACCACCGCCTGTTGTCATGTCTTCCGTCGGCCAGATCAACCCATTGCGACACCGCCTGCCACAATAATTTCACCACTACCTCTACAAATCAACAAATAACCCACCAATAGAATTCACCAAAATCAAACCAGACCACCACCAACTGTTGTCGACACCTCCTCAACCACAACCACCTCACACACCACTACATTGATCTTCAGAATTCCGTTAACAAAATATGTAAATTCTCAGAGAAGCATCCCAGTCCGCAACACTAAGATTGAAACTGGGTTGAGCAACATCGCTGGGTGGAGACTGACGTTCATGTGTTGCTTGCACTGGCGGTGACAAATCGCTGTGGATCAACGAACTACGAACCACCATCCTCTTATGCACCACCACACCATCAACGACCAACGACAGAGGAACATATGCAGAAGAGAGAGAGAGAGAGAGAGAGAGATATCACAACCATATATTCTTTTTACATAGGACAAAAACAATTTATTATACAAGTTAATAAAATGAATGCACACTAAATTTTACTCTTGGTTATATGCATAAAAATCTTACATTTCAAATTATCAGCATTCTCGAATGAAATTTCGAACTAGGTGTTATACACATTCTCTAGTTGATAGTTAAAATGATGAGTTTTTGCTAAGTGAATATCAAATTTGTAGATATCGATGAGTTACTAAGTCAAATATTGAGTTTGCAGGGCAAATCTTGAATTTTCTTTGTAAAAGTCAAGTATGCTAGGTAAATATCGAGTTTTCATGACTCAAGTTTACTATATGGGGATTTATTTAATAAATATTGACATTCTCTAACAAACTCGAGATTTGTCGAGAAAACTCAATTTTTGCAAGAATACTCAACTTTTGCACGTCAAACTCAAGATGTCCATAATGAACTCGAGATTTATCCAGTTTACTCGTCAGATGTCTAGAAAATTCAATAATTGCCACATTAAAGCTTGTACGATCCTTTGTTCTACAGTACAAAAAGAAAATTTGGGTGTGATTTTACGTATATAAATCTAGATATTAGTTGCATTGTCACTCCAATCCCGCCATACTCTGACGTAAACTAGATTTATCTTTTGGACAAGACATATATGAAGTCAAGTCGTATCCGATATATGACTTTGTACTTCTTTGTTTAGTAAGTTAAAGAACATAGTGCCACTTCAAGTTTTATCCAAATTCACATTTATTATTAAACTTACTTTACTTTAAAATTGATCGTTGAATTTAAAATTTGTTGTATATAAGTAACTAAACTTGAAAGCTTATTATAATTTGATCATTTTTAAATAATGGGATCAATAGAAAGCTTGCATGACTACTTAGTCGGAAGATTAATTGATAAATAATTAGGTTGTCATGTCACTGTTTCCGTTAGTTAGAGGAGTGATCAAGATAAATTTCATTAAAGATTAGTACCTCAAGTATTTTCAATTGTACATTTACATTTGTATCACAATATTACGGAATTCATTGATGTTGTGTCCCTTCACAATACTTCTTTCTAGAAATAAATCAAAAAAAATTATTGCTACAAAAAGCACTTATTTGGTGAAAATCCTATAATCGTTTGGCATTCATCCTATATAAAATCATTTTCTAAATGTCAAAAAAAAAAAAAATACTAAATTGAGTACATTAAAAAATGTGACAAAGTGAGACCACAAGTTGGCCACAAACAGCATGTTGGAATGAGTAAGGACCAAAAAGGTGTGTATACTCTTGAAGCCTCACTATATTTTTAAATAATAAAATTTAAGAAATAATCAAAACTTCACTAAACCTCCTTATAATTTTTGAGATGTCACCTCAAAATTGTAATGAGTTGCCAAAATCTTATTGAGAGGAAACTACAAAAATAATAATAACGAGACAACATATTTGAACGCAAAACTAGCAATTCAGTTGGCATTGTATAGCTTGGGCTTCGAGTCATTTATTAAAGTATTGGATTGAAAATAAAATTATTATGCAAAATAATCATTTCATTATCTTTTAATGAACATTTGAACAAGTAACATAATTTTCATTAAAGCGTTGACATATAGTGGCTTAAAAATGCAAATGGTACATGAACCTATTATTTCATAATTATACATAAACTGAATTTTGTACCAATACAACTCTTACACTAGAAATTATGTTGAAGTGACCCAAATTCCATTGGGTATTGGTGGATTGGTTAAAGAGGGTCTTAAAGAAGTCAAAAGATAAATTATGTCATTATAGGAAAAAATAGGATCGAAAAAGAAAAATTTGTTGATAACACTTTTGTACATGATGTACTACAACATATAGCAACGAATCAAAATAAATGCGCCGAAATATATCGATTGAACTAATGATTGGCTAAATACAAGGGATGCAATCCTAAATTGAATTTACTAGAGAAACATGAAGTTTGTTGGACCTACAATCCGAAAAGCTAAAGGCATACACTTATGCAAAATGGAAAAAGAAAAAGTAAAGTCGTATTTTGAAATAAATGATTATTTACATAATGAATTTCATTAAAACATGTATAAATAAATAAATTATTAGTTTAACGATACATGAAATTGGAAATACAATTATAGTCAACTCATTTGGCATGATTATTAATGTTATCCTCGCAGAATTTTATGCCTAAAACTTATAATTCAAGTGATATAATAATGAGGTGAGTAAATATGCATTGTACAAGTCTTTTAGTATAGGTTTTGTTCCATTGAATTTTTTTGGCAATATTTTTAACAAGACAAATTTTGTAACGTATTTAAAAAAATAATGTACCCTTTTTATTAAGGTTTTTCTAACGTGATTTTGCCTAATAAGGTTTTAACGAAACATATTCTTTATGTAATGAATGTTCATAACATACAAGACATTCATCCTCAAAATAATACTCTGGAATATATAAAACTTCTGAAGAGATCAATAGAATTATTTTTCGAATCATCATCTTACTATAGTCATTAAAGTTTGATAAATATATCATATCAAGACGCTGGTATTAAGAAATTATAAAAGACAACATGAGACATATTTCACAAAAAATTGCAATACTGAAAATATTTTGTCTCAATGAATTTTCTTGACAATATTTTAACGAAACAAATATTTTATAATGTGTCATTCATGGTGAAGTATTGTAAATAATATAATTATTAGTAAATGACAATTATACCCCATACAACCCTAGTTTTTATTATCATTGTATCACTGATTCTTCTTTATAAAAATTGGACTTTGATTTTCAATATAATAACACAAGTCCATTGACTTATTTAATTTTCTCTCTTTTTTCCTCTCTTTTCTTATTTTAAAAAAAATATAGTACCTTGTTCTACTTTTAATAAGTTGAAATCTTTTGGTGAAATTTTCACAACCTTTTAAAGCTTAGCCAAACATAAAGGATCACTTGTCAACCAAAAGTAAAATTTGGGGCCAATATAAGTAATTCTCCATATGCTCATAATTTTTATATACATGGATATTCAGCCTTTGAGATAGGACTAGACATGGTTCGAATCGGTTCGATTCGTTTCTAAAGATAACCGTGTTGAACCAAAAGTTTCGAGTCGTTGGGTATAAATTTAATTATGGAATAGTATCAATTCGGTTACATTTGATTACATTCAGTTCCATGACATAATTAAATTTTTTAACATATGCAACACCACTACTTTAATCCAACTAATGACATGTTTAATTTTAACTCTTACAACAACACTATATTAACACTTATAGAATAATAGAGCTCAATTTTAAAATATACAAATAACAAATTTTCTAATAAGATCCATTCACAAATGTATACAAATTACATTGGTAAAATGAAGAGAGATGCAGCCATTCGGCTTCGATTATTTGAGAATCGGTTAAATGATTGAGAAAAACTTAGGTTGCTCAATTTTGATTAGCCAGGTCAACGAGTCGAGCCGAACTGAGCTACGAGCCGGAAAAAAGTGACTCGGCTCGAGCTTTTTTTGGGCCCGAGCCGAGCTGAGCAAAGCTCGGCCAAAAAATGAGGCTCTGCCCGAGTTTTAGCAGGCCGAGCCGGCTCGATTTTTTTTTTTTTAATGTCAAATCTACATTTTTTACTTAAAGAATTTAAAATTTGTAAGGTTTATACATACTATAAATTGAATAAAAGTTAAAACACTCTTCCTTTCTCCGGGTTTGGGACCGGTTACAATTATCGTAGGCGAAATTAAAATTGTACACGAATAAAATATTTCGTGTACAATTTTTTTTGAAACGGAAAATTTAATAATTATGTATTTTTGAAACTAATCAATTTAAAAACTTACAAAATCTAATGCTTTAATCTATTGCAACTTTTCGGCCATTATACTGTCAACTTATTTTTGAAAACGTAATTCCACACATTCCCAATCATTCAAACATATTAAAGTTTTCAATGATCTTCTTCTAGTCTTGATCGTTCGTCACATAAAATTCGACCACCTAAACTAAATACAGCATTCGATGCTACTGTAGACACAAGAGGTGTTAGTAGATCGCGATCAATTTTTGATACAATTGGATATTGTTTTTCATTACACATCCACTATGATAAAAAAACTAAATTCATGTAATTCTTGTGGTTGTAACATACTACGAACGTCCACGTAGCCATGTCAACGAGCTGAGTTGAGNCTACGAACGTCCACGTAGCCATGTCAACGAGCTGAGTTGAGCCGAGCCACGAGTCGAAAAAAAAGCTCGGCTCGAGCTTTTTTGGGCCCGAGCCGAGCAAAGCCCGGTAAAAAAATAAGGCTCGGCCTGAGCCTCGGTTCGGTGTAATCGAGCCTGAGCCGACGAGCTTTTTTGTCATCCCTAATTTTGATTCTTTGAAATTTGAATTACAAAATTTGATTTTGACTGAAAATAGAAAAATGATATTTTGAACTCAATTAATTAGTTGGCAAATGAAACAAAAAATAATATTTTGGACTCAATTAATTACTTGGCAAATGAAACAAGAAAATATTAAAATACATGTTTTTTATTTTGACAATCTTTCGGATATAATCTAAGGAGAATAACTCGATTCAATTGGATTCGACCCGATTTGATTGGATTTGAAAGTTTTGTCTAGGCATTGAGCAAAAAATATCAAAATCCAGGTAGGGCCTTTGCAGTACAAACACCAATGGTAACTTTGTCGGATACTTTCAAATAATTTTTTTACAGTTCTTTACATTCTCTCAATTACCAAACTCTGGACTAATAGCAGAAAACCTCTTTACCTCCTCAACCCTCAGCCGCTGTTGGCGCCCTCATCCGCCGTTCCGTTGCCGCCGTGAGAGTAGAATAACCCAATAAATCATTCGACATGCGTAGTACTGATGATAAAGCTAGGGAAGAAGAGAATAAGAAGATGGAAGCTCCCAAAGTGGCTCCTTTTAATCTTAATGATTTTACAATAATCAAAGAAGGGGAGGCCGAGATTTTAATGCACGCCAAAAATGAAGTCTTTTTCAATAAAACTCAGGTCCTCTTTTTTAATTTTATTTTTTGTTTTGTTAAAAGTTAATTATTTTGTCACCTACAGATTTTTTGCACACGGATTGTGTTTGTAAACAAATTAATATCTTTATTGAATAACGGTTTATGTTGTTAATTTATGTTCTACATTCAATTTAATTATTAAAGCGACTGGGTTTATATTTTGTTGGGTTTTATTTTTTCCTTTTCATGATGGGTATTTGTGGAATGTCTTGTTTATTTTGTTCTACAATTGGAGCTTTTAGCTTCTTGTTTGTTGAATACTTTTGACGTTTTTGGAATCCGATGCTTTGAACTCTGAAATAACCAGGCATAAAATTTTAAGTTTAGGCCCGTTTGGCAGGGACTAAAATCCAATTAAAATTGAAAATATGGCCGTTATTGTCTTCCACTCGTCTAATAAAAGTCAACAGAGCTAGTTTTTTAATTTTAAGAAATTTCAAAGTTATTTCTTTTTACTCTGTTTTTTAGTTTTGTGATTGCGCATGTAAACCTTTGAAATTCGTTTATTCTAGGTTAATAATCGAGATATGTCTATTGCTGTTTTGAGGACATTTGTATTGAAATACAAACAAGAGCATGAAGCCTTATCATCTAAAAGATTGAAAACTGGACCGACAGCTTCAGATGTGTCCACCATTGAGGTGGAAGCTACCATGGATTCCGTGACTCGTAATGAGAACTCCAATGGTAATTGTCATGTCTCAAAAGAAATATCCCAAGATGAAACCAGCAGCATCCCGGAAGAACAATCCTCAAACCAAGTGGGAAGGGGCCATGGAGAATTGAAGCCACCACGAGTTCTGGAGGTACTAATTGATGTTGTGTTATTATTGTTGCTTCACATTTGCTTTCTTCAAGTTGTTAATGCTAATGCCTCTCTTGCGGATTAATAGGCTTTATCGGCTTCTGGGCTCAGAGCTTTAAGATATGCACGTGAGGTTGATGGGATTGGTCAAGTTGTGGCCTTGGACAACGATAAAGGTAATGTCGTGTTTTTAAGTGTGGTTAGAAAATTTCCTTTTTACTAAGGACATTTATTGTTTATTGCCATGCAAAATATTTTAAAATGTCTTCTTCTAGATTAGGATCTTATTTCCATTTGAGAACCTGACGTGCCCAATATTACCCAGACATGTTTCCCATTTGCATATGCAGGGACTTTGAATTTGCATCTTAACCCAATATTTCCCATGTGTGATTCCCGTTTGCATATACAGGGATTATGAGCGAGGTCACAATTTTCTTTCACTGATTCTGAATTTGTATCTTAGCCCAATGTTTCCCACGCGTGTTTACCATTTGCATATACAGGAACTATGAGGGTGTCAAAATTTTCTTCCATTGCATCTTATCTGGCAACGTCACTTGGTTTGTAAATCAGAAGTGCTAATATTGTCCCCTTGTGCAGTTTCTGTTGAAGCTTGCAGGAGAAACATAAAATTTAATGGTTCAGTGGCATGCTCAAAAGTAGAGTCGCACCTTGCTGATGCTCGAGTTTACATGCTCACCCACCCAAAAGAATTTGAAGTGGTATGTTTTCAGTAGCTTCATATGAAGTTCACCATGTGAACATTGGCTTTCTAATTTTTCTTTCATCCTCTATTAATTTTTCCTTCGATGACGAATATTCTCTCTATATAGTGCTTGAGTTAGTTGATAGTACATGGATAGCATTCTACTTATGTAGAAGAGAAATGGAGCACAAACGTTACACTTTATAGCATTTGGCCCCATGCAATGATGCTTGTCACAGACATGTCCTTTATTTTCACCTTTATGAAGCATATTTTGATGTTTACCCTTAAAGACAGATTATATGTTATTATTCTTATACTGGTGTTTGTGCTTCAGGTTGATCTTGACCCTTATGGTTCTCCATCTGTTTTTCTGGACTCTGCTGTTCAGTCAGTTGTTGATGGGGGCATGTTGATGTGCACTGCAACTGATATGGCTGTCCTTTGTGGGGGTAATGGGGAGGTCTGCTATTCCAAGTAAGGTTAATTTTTATATTAACCTCTGGTAAAACATATCATTTTTTTATTCAATTTATCTATTCTTTATATTATAAAATATAAAGTGGTCTGAGCTGATGTTACTGTGGAATTAGGTATGGCTCTTATCCATTGAGAGGAAAATATTGCCATGAGATGGCTTTGAGAATCCTTCTTGCCTGCATTGAGGTATTTTATCTTGAGAGTTCTCAATGTAAATATTCAAACATTTAGTAACTTAAGCTATTATGTGTTCAAAGCAAGGACTAGTTAATTAATCCTAGATTCTGTCCTACTTTATTTGTGCCACTTTAACCTTTCTAAATTTCCCTTTGTTATTGTAAACTTCGTTCATCATTTTTGGACTTGTTGGATGATAGCATGTAAACATGATAAAAAGAATTTAAGTATCTAATTTAAATTAACCTATCTGAAGGTAACATCAGAGGGTAGCAAATTGCTATTTTCTATTTCATGTTTTTTCGACTGCCATTTGATGTTGGATTAGTGAATGATGCCTGCAGGTTCTCTAGAATTGGACTATGTTGTCCCATTTAGGGTCTCTGTACCTACATATCCTAGGCAGTAAATCTTTTTAATCTCTGTCTTAATTGTTTATGCTTTTGATATTTCTTGCACTTATTGGAGTGCATCATCTATTTTAGGCCCTATTTTGTGCAGTTCATTGTGGAGTATTTATAGATTATTGAGTAAATGGTTTACCCTAACTATGTGTTCAGTGTAAAATCCTCCAATAATCTTCAATTAATTATTCAAATTATGCGAGGCATTATGTACAAATGGGTTTACAGGTGCTTCTTTTTTGTAATTATTATGATAATCAATTTTTTGATGGTGACTTCAAGAATCATTAGCTAGTTCCCTTTAGGTGCCCAAACAGGCCTTAGTTTTGTATGTTCTCCATCCTAAAAGGATTACTTGTTAGATTTTCTTATGTCCTAAAATGGAAGTCATCTTTGACAAGACGATTGAAATTAGTTGTTGACCTCTGAGCCTATCCTTCTTGAAAACTCTTGCAAAGATTTTATACCATTTATCATATTGAAATGATCTTATCTGTTATGCAGAGTCATGCAAATCGGTACAAGCGGTACATTGTTCCAGTGTTATCTGTTCAGATGGATTTCTATGTTCGCGTATTTGTTCGTGTATATTCGTAAGTGCTTTCTGCTCCATGTTTGCTTTTCGTATTAGCAAGTAGAGTGAGATGCATGACAGGCCAGATAGACTCTACATTTTTTCTTCTTAATGCCAGTCTAGATTTGCATGTCTGATTTATGCAGTGATTGTTTGCAGTTCAGCAGGTGCAATGAAGAACACTCCTTTAAAGCTTTCATATGTTTATCAGTGCATTGGTTGTGATTCTTTTCATCTCCAGCCAATCGGAAGGACGGTATCCAAGGTATGCATGTTTTTACACAAGGTTTTGATATATTTTGACATTGCATAATTTTTAGTTGGCACGGTTGAGTTATAAATGATATTTTAAAATTTTTATGGTCTGAAAACGTATATGGGATAGTATTGCATGGGTTACAATTTTCAAGTGCCAGCAAAATTGTCTTCACTGAACCTGTGTAAATGTACATAGATTTTGCTATTTGCCTGCATGCATCAGGAACCTATAGGCTGATTGATTTAAAGATTTCATTTTGAGCACTTCATAAGTAATATGTGCGGTGAAATACGACGTCATATGCAACTTATTTTTTCTACAGCTAGCATATCTGTTTAATTTTTGTCTTCCCATTTTTCTTCTATAGAATACCAGTGTCAGATATCTCCCCGGATTTGGCCCTGTTGTGCCCCAAGAGTGCAGTGATTGTGGAAAGAAATATAACATGGGTGGGCCCATTTGGTCTGCTCCCATCCACGATCACGAATGGGTGACTTCCATTCTAGCAGATGTTAAATCCCTGAAAGATCGTTATCCAGCTTATGATAGAATATCAGCTGTATTGACAACGATTTCAGAGGTACACTTGTTTACTATTAAAAAATGTGAATTTTAGGGCTTGTTTTTCTAGCAAAGACGTGCTTACCTATAGATGATATTTCTCTACATACTCCCCCACACCCTTCATTTCTTATTATTCTATATAACGACTTGCAAAGCAATTACACAGAGATCTCTTTAAGTTTGAAGACAAGTATATCAGTTCAACTGTTTTATAATAATTATATCCTCACATAATTGGCACAACAGAACAATTTCAATACACATTTAAGGAATCCTCTTCAAAGGAAAGCTAAGTGGCACTTTGAGAATATTTTGTTACTATTTCTTGTTGAGGACTAGGCTTCTATAACTGCCTAAATTATAGGTGTTTCCACACCGTCTGGGTTAGTCTTATTTGAAAAATAAGGAATGAAGAAATAGGTTACGACCTCTGCGTCTTGATTGTTTATTGTAAAAAATAGCTTTTGTTTAAATAAAACATGGTGCCTTTTGCAGGAATTGCCTGATGTTCCTCTATTTCTGAGTTTGCACAATCTCTGTGCAACATTGAAATGCACGTCTCCGTCTGCAGTTATATTTCGCTCTGCTGTTATCAATGCTGGATATCATATATCTGGAACTCATGTAAACCCATTGGGATTGAAAACAGATGCTCCTATGGATGTGATATGGGATATCATGCGCTGCTGGGTAAGTATTCTTGTTTGCCTGTGCCTGAATTCATGCATGTTTTGTCATTTCATGGGGTGCCTATTTGTTCATGCCAGCTAAACAATATTCATAAAGTTTCCATTAGTAAAACAACAGCACTCCTTGAGCTTTGTGAAATTTAATTCTGGGAATGCTTCTTCTGACAGAACGAAATTAGGTATATATATTTAGTGTTGTTAGGTGTGCGGTCCCGGACAGTACTTTAGACATTCGAAAATAAAGTAGGCAATATTTTATTTTATTTTTCTTCTTTAATAGTCCACGGTCCACCTTACCAAACAAGTCTTTATTGTCTAATTACTGAGCAGCACACATCAATGGCTACTTGGGGTTGCAGCTGCATCATTTTGCTTACATGATGAGATCTCGTCATCGAACATGGTTTCCTGTTAGTTATTTTCCTCATAGGATAAAATTTTGTGATCTTGTAGTTAATGACATTCTCTTTGTAGGTCAAAAATCACCCCGTGAAAGCTCAGCCACCCGATCAGGCTGGAAGTGTTATACTTGCAAAGGAACCTGTTCTGCAGGTATATGACTTCCTTTACTCTTTTTCATATTTTTGTCATCTGTCGGTTGCTATATAGATCAAATCTATGAGAGAACCCCGACAAATACATGCCCCGATTTTTGTTGATAAAGTTGTTTCCTTAGTGAGTGTTGACTCCCATTTGTTATTAATGGCATGTATTTTGAAATTGTTTATTTTTGGTGGGACGCTAGACTAATAGCATCTCCAAGAAATTTTCTAAATACAAAATGCTCTTTATTTTAAAGTGTCAATGCTTAAAATTAAGTTTCAAGACTTTATTTTAACTTTTTAAAATAGAAAGTGGGTTTGACTCTCCAAATTTAGAGAGCTAAACTCACTCTTTATTCTTGATGTACAATAATTGCATTTAATAAATCACATATCTCAATACTTTACTTAAACTATTCAAAACACATTTAACCCATGTTTGATTGCCATTATTTTGATAAAATGGAGTTTTTAATGGTGATTTTTTTGGAGTATGTGTGGTTAAAAATGAGGGAAAAATTTTGGGTTTACATGCAAAATATTTTACTGTTTAAATATGGTTGAAAATGAATATGAGAATTAAAGAGTTTTGAAATAATGATTGTTAAACGGGAGTTTAAATTGATTGCATGTTAACATATAAAAAATTATGTTAAATAATATATGATAAGAAATCAATAAATATTTTTTGAGAAAAGCAAAATAAATGTCAAAATAAAGAGTATTATTGGAATGTGTGTTGACTCTTTAAATTTATAGATGCTATCTATATTGTATAAGATGCTCTTTATAAATAAAGATTCTCTTGGAGATGCACTAACGCTATAATTTGGATCCTTGTGAATTAGTTCTTCCTTTTGTTGACTTGAATTGAACTCTTAGCCGAGAAACTAAGTGCACTTTTGGTACATAAGATGATATACTTTACAAAATTTAGTTTTTTCTTGTTCCTTATATTGAGGAGCTCTGTCCAATCCTCCTTACCTAACATGCTATTTGTCGTTGTTTGCTAAATAGGAATGGATAGTAAATTAATTCTATTCAATCTTGTCTAACACTGCGTACAAAACAAGCTGAAAAGGCGTAATTGCCTTTTTCCCTTGCAGGCTAATTTTGCAAGAGCTGTAGCGTCTCTTAGCAAAGCACAAGCCAAAAAGGTTGCACGATTCCTTCCGAATCCTGAAAGACATTGGGGACCAAAGCTCAGGGCTGGTCGTCAGATCACCAGCAAGCACGCATCTCTTTTGGGTCCCGAGGCAGTGAATGGAATAAACAACCACGAAGAAGCTGAAGAGCCTCCTACCAAGCGTAAGAAGACAGAAGACCCCACTCATAATTCATAATAATATGCATACCTTCATCAAATACCAATGTTCCCCGTGCTGCATTTGCTTTTCAGAGACAACCATCTGGCGCTAAGCAATGGTTCATGTTCTATTCAATCGTGAGAGATACAGCATGCGAAAGGATCATTCTCGTGTGCCAATTTTAGGGGTCTTGAAAGAGCAATTCCAATTTTGTTTAAATTTTATGATTCTGTTTTTGCAAGTCTTGTTTTTGTTTTGAACATATACTCTTTATTTTTATTTTTATTTTTATTTTGGAAAAAGAAAAAAAATCGAGAACTCGACCAGTAATGATATATGTATTTACAAATTGTTTTAGATGCTGTAGACAGGCTATGATTGCATCCCCCTCCATGAATTCGGATTATATGTTAAAAGTTTATGCTCAGACTGTTATGAGGAAGTGAACGCGGCTATAAGCTGAACGAATGATTTTAAATTTATGAGATATTAAATAATTTTTATTTACCGTCTTGTTTAATTAATAGTTTATTAATTTTAAAATGTTAGTTTTAATTTTTTAAATAGATTTCTTAAAATGAAATTACTTTTGAAACATTCCAGAAATACTATTTAATAAATTTTAATTTTTTGTTTTGTCTTAAATTTGTAAAGAACAACATGAGTTTATTTGCACAATAAAAAGAAAACAAAACAAAATTTTTAGTTCAGTATAGTGCCAATATGAAGGTTGACAATTCGAGTTCTCTTTGGGCCTTGTTTCTTTACATATTAAGACATTACGAAGAAAAGCTAACTTGTACTTATAGTTCAAGAACCGTGCTACGTGTACATGGGCGTTTACATGGGAAGCTTTTAAGGAGATTTTAAGCTTAGCCAAACATGTATAGATCGAGTTGAGATCTGATGTCTAAATGACAGTCCATGTCATCAATAATTAATATATTGTTTCAAATTAATCCTCATTAACTTCACGCCTAACTAATAAAATTGATGACATAACAATAATTCATTGGATGAACAGTTATTTGGACATCAAAATTGGAGAGTAGATCTCATCTCGGATAGGTCAAGGAGAAGACAACTTGGACTAGTTTAGCCTCCATTATTTTCTATTATTTGAGATTATAATTTTTGGATTTACGTGTAATATTATTTTATTAAAATAGGCGTAATTGATGAGAAGATAAGAAAAAAATGGACTTATTCAACACTGTATTTCATATTACAAAACATTTTTAATTTGCTTCCGAATAGCAGCTTTTTAGGCTGCCGGATTGAAACATGAAAACTCCTAACATCTGACGGCTCATCGTTTCCAGTTTTACTGCTAACATGCTAAAGAAAAATACACCCAACAAGCTGTAAATCCAACCGAAGATCTACCGAGAAATCAAATACAAACATAACACAAATACATCAAAAACTTACTTGTACGTTATAATTTAGAGACTATAATCAGAAACATGAGGCCAATTCTGATCTATTTCTTGCCAGAATCCGTAGCGGGGTTGAGTTCGTCCCAAGCTTCGATCCATGTGACCATTGCATCTGCAAGCTTCACAAAATATGGGTCTATTTTGCCAAGTTTTTCTTTGACTTGTATGGACAGTTCAACATAGCATTTCTGAACAGTTGTGCTGTCCTTTGAAAGAGTTGCTGCTTGGAAGAATGGAATGATTTCTTCTTGCCAGAAGATGCCATGGTATTCCTTTTTTAGGTTCACAAATGGGTTGCTAGCTTTGCTGTGCCATATGTACGGCAGCCCGGTTTTGACTCCTAATCCTAGATGATCACATATCACCTACAGAATCGAGAAAAACGATCAGAAATAGCAACTTAACAAGTAGTTTGAACGGAGAGGAACAATGATTCGTGTAGTCGACCCTAAATTTATGAGGAACAAGTGTTGTTTGTCGTATTGTTAGCTTGGAAGGCACATTTGGTTTTCATTAACAACCCTTTAGAGTTGTTTCTTCTCATTTAAATTTGGAAAGTTGGACTTTAATCTTTTGCCTTAAAAGATTTTCCTTCTAAAAATGAATTCGAAGAAGAAAATATAATTTGTCATCCCCAAGCAATATTGTCGACGTTCCTTTCGTAGTTTTGTGAGAACTTCTTTGAGGATCCTGAATATATAAAAGCTAGATATGGTGGCACTCTTGTTGCGAGGCGAAAAACCCACCATAAAATCATCACTAGGAGCCGGTCTAAGGGCCTCTTGAGTGCTCTTATCCTACTCGTCTTTAGGTTTGTCCATTTGTGTTCTTGTATTAGAGGTATCCTCCCATGTTCTACTTTATTTTCAGAATGAATAAAACTCTAATCCTCAGTGTGCAAAAAACGGTTAGGGCCCATTTAGTATGACTTTTATTTTTGCTTTTGCTTTTGCTTTCTGTAGAAGAACTTTTGAAGGAAGTTACATTAATTTTTGTTTGGAAACCAATTTTTAAAAGAGTTTCCTACTTCACCTAAAAGGTCTTCTAACTAGAGAATCACTTTTCATAAAATTGACCAAACGGTTCAAAAGTAGCTTTTCAAAAGCTATGCCAAATAGGCCCTAAGAAATCCGTGAAGATTGTACCTTGACACACCAGCCTGCCCACATATCGTCATAGCGGCCAATCGGTTGGCCATCTCCCATGAGTCCAAAGTACATTGCAGGGCCAATAAGATCACGGTCGAATGCCAAATTCATTCCACACATGGGAAAGAGGGTGCCCTTTGGTATTGTCATGACTGCATCAACGTACCTAAAAAAAAAAACAAGAAATTAACAAAGTCAAGAATCATGCTTCAAAGGAACGTGTAAAAGAAGAATGTTAACTTGAAAATGGTACGTTAGTTTCGTATTAAAATTATGGGGTACCGTTTATTCCTCTCAAGAGGCTTCACAAGTTGTGTAGGTGCATCATAATCAGGAATGTTCATCCAGAGGCCATGAGAAACAGCTGTTGGCACACCCTCGCGAAGGCTGAAAGGATATCCACGAACAAAATCTGCACCCTCACGGAAAGGATCATACAAGGTATTAAAGAAATTTGGTGTTGAAGGGCAGAGTAGATTCTTGATATGCTGTGAAAGGGCATTGATTTCTTTGCCAGAAGGATCTTTCGCAACCTAAGAGTTTATAAAATTTTCACAAGAAGTCCAGTAATCAAGCGATCCAAGATATAACATGAAAAAGGGCAAAAAAAAAAAAAAAAAAATTTAATAAATTTAAAAACAGGATAAGCTACATGTATTATAAATTTCTAATCTTTCACAAGCAGGTATATATATATATATGCTAAAGTTTTTGTTTCATTTATCCCATTGTCCGTTTCCACTTCTCCACATAAGCAACGCTGACAACAGTGTAAGAATTCACTTAGCTACTATCTTGTTGTGCCTAGAAAGCAAGGCGAGATTATTGAACAATTCAAATGCTTGCCATTTTGGTTTCAAATGCAAGCCATTACATTATGCATCGTAGTGAAGAAATGTTACGAATAAATGAATCATGTGAGATTTATAAGCAGTCCAATATAATCTACGAATTAAGACATTTTCTTAGTTGGGTGACTCACGAAACCAGTCTATTACTAGAAGTAGTAATTTTCAGGTCACGTGTCAAGATCGAGGATTCCCCACAAAGAAGTGTATATCGTGATGCCAATGTTGCAAGGACATTGATGTCACTTACCCTTAAGCATCAGCTTTTTAGGGCATAGTGCAAACCTTTTGCGAGTGATTTTACTAGAAACATGTTCACAAATATAGAGCTACTAGTGGTTACAATCCTTTAATTCTTAACCATAATGTTAAATTGAAAATTGAGTTTTAGTTAGGAAATAAATCAATGATTAATCTATATGTATTTCCTAGTTTACTATATGGATGACTACATGGTCACATGGCCATGTGGCCATGTAGTAATCGTTGAAGTAATTGTAGCATTGTCCATAAATCAAACTGAAGAACAGAAAATTTAAGGTGCAGAACATCAAAGTAAAGCATCTTTTTGTAAGTAAAGTGAAGATTGATTAATAAAGGAAAATCAATTCACAAAATATTAGTCTCAATTAGCCAAAAAGGCAAATCATAGAACCCTAAGTTACTAGCAATACATGTTCAATCAAGTATTCATGCATACATAATTAAGAACAAGATCATCAAACATCTAGTGTTTAATGTGAAGGTAGATTTCCACATCCCTAAATTATGAAAACAACAAATGTTCCATCCTAAGTGCAAACGATCATTCTCAGATTGTTGTTCTCAAACGATGTATTATAAAACTCGATATTTAAACATGAAAACGAGGAAAAAGAAGTCAAATTTTTGAAAACTTACAAAGCAATCGTCATCAATGGTGAAGATATACTTCTTCTTGGAGACCATATACCCGAAGCATCTGCAGGCAGAATCCTTGAAGGAAATGCAGGAAGCCTTAGGACCCAAAATCTTATTGATATCATTTCGATTATACAACTCATAATCAAAGCCATCAGGGACCTTGATTGTCTTAGATGGGTCACCATCTTGCACTATGATCAAATGATAAGGCTCAAAAAATGGCCTCCACATTTCCAAGAAATCAAGATTCCTAATAGTGGGTATCACTATATCGAGCTCATCTTTCAGAAGATGGGTTGCAGAAGTATCCATTTTAGAGAGAGAAGGCGATGGGTATAGAGAGAGAGAGAGCGTTAGAAGGGAGAGTAAGGGCTGAGGAGGAGGTGGTGGTGGTGGTGGTGCAGTGAGTTTATATACGTACTGTGGTGGCTCATGCAGCGGCGGTGGGATCGGCACATGTGTGCCTTGGGAATTGTTCAAATGAGGGGATGGCCGATGGCCCGGAATTTTCGTGACACCTTGTGTTTATTTTTGTTTGTTTTTATTTGGTGGATGGGAGTTTTTATGAATAGGTGTTTAGAATTAAATAAAGTAGATTAAGAATTAATTGTGGATAATATAGAGATATATACATTAAAAGTACATATATTGATTTAAATTCCCTCTTGTCTAGCTATGTCGAATTCTTTTTCTGTATCAAATAATTAGCTAGGAAGAATTTATAAATAGATGACTGAGAAACTTAAATTGAAGACTCCATGTGTTATATTTCAATACTTTCTTTAGCTCCTGTTTGGTACACATTAAAATTTTTATTCACATTCTTTTACTCATTTTCAACTATATATTCTTTAATAAAATAATATTTTACATCACGTCAATACATTTTCCTTCTTTTTCAATCACACATTCTCTATCAATCTAATATTCGAAAATACATTCTTCCAAAATAATTTAATTTAAACACACCTTTTTAACGGTTGGATTTTAATTTATCATGTGAATCTATATATGTAATTAATTGTGTATAAAATGCTATCTTAAGGTCAAGCCATTTTAAGTGATTTAATAAAAAATTAAAGTTATTGAACTATGAACATCTAAATGAAGTGTATGCCAACTTATGTGTAGAAATTGGATTCATTTGGATTGTATTTCATGATGTGCCGAAATACATATGAAAAATATAAGAAAAATATTACACAAAACACTACATCTCAAGTTTACAATTCAAAAACAAGGGAGATTAATTTTAAATTCATAAATCAGGTGCTAATAAAGAATTATTAATTTAATTAATAAAAATTTATTATACCCCACTACAAACAATCCACCCCACCCCGACACCCTGTTCATTTTTCTCGTCTTCTCTGTGTCTCTCTCTTCCATCTCTTTTCTTTGAGAGAGCGACCCGGACCCCGTTGCATCATATGTGATTTAGTGGTGATTTTAGGCAGTGTCATATGATTGGTGCCCCGACGAGAGTGAAGTGCCAACAATCAATTCTTAATTGTGATTGTATGTGTCGTGGTGTTGATATGCGGTGTGTGTAAATTTATTTGTGGTGACCCTCTGTAACCAAGTCTATGTTAATTGTGATTGATTATGACCAATTCTATATTAATTGTGATCGATTGTGACTTGATCACATACCGTCACAATTAAGATTGACATGGTCACGGATGATCACAATAAAGACAACTTTGATCACAGTTATCACATATAACATAGGTCAGTGACTTGGTTACACACAGTCACAAATTAGACAAACTTGATTACACTCAATCACACTAAAGACAAATTTGGTTACAGTTAGTCACAAATAATACATGTATGTTCACAAAAAATAAATTTGATCATAGATAACACAGTTAATCACAAATCTGGTCACATACAATGCACCACTACTGCCATCACAGAAAGCCGAAAACGTTGTTATTACCTTATCACCACTACCACATAGATCAACTCCAATGCACTTCCATCACCTACAGTGCACTATCACCGCCACCCCGTAGATCTACTTCTTAAACACGGTTGCCACCTCACCACCACCATCATCTCCTGCAAAGCTATTTTGTGTTTGAAAATATCTATATGGAGAGAGAGCTTTTGTAGTGAGAAAATGTTTTGAATTTCTAGATATTTCTACAGTGGGGTGAGGTGTAAAGAGAGGACGTTTTGAATTTTTGGAAGAGAAGACGTTTTGAATTTTTACAGTGGCTGGGGTGGAAATATAATATATATCAATTGTATATGTTTTAATATATAAAGAGAGAAAAATATAATGGATATAGATATATTAGTTGTATATAATATATATTATTAAATAGAATTATCATCTGATTTATGAAAATATTTTGTATGTTTGTGAGCTGTGAAATATGATTCTTATAATGTAGTCTTTATGTATTATTCCCAAAATATAAATAGGGTTATAGTCCCTAATTAATATGAGATTATCATTCTATGTGTTATCCCATGAACATAAGAATAACATAAAAAAAATATTGAAGGGGAAGATCTTGAACGCACGATCAACAATCAAGAGGGAGAAATTGAAACAATCAAGATTATGGAGCAAGAAGTCAAAATGAAAAACAAGCAATAAAGATTAAGAAGCTAAAATCAAGATATTGCAATTGATATGCAAGATTCAAGATTCAGTAATAAAGAATCAATCCCAATAAATCAAGGTATATTCCGCAATTAATAATTCTCTTAATGATTTGACATGATTTAAGTTTTTTAAGTTCTTGAAATTAAAGTTTTATAAAATCTAATATTAACCTCTTAGTTAGTAGGACAGATAATTTATTTAAAATTTGTGTCAATGCGCCGATCGTGTAGGTTTTTTTTTTTTTTT
>CAIGRF010164021.1:5161-23703 GCA_903798235.1 Fraxinus ornus
TTTTTCAGATATGATGATCACAAGGTCTTGTTGAACATTATTATATTTTTGGGCTTTATATTTAGTTTAGTAGACTTGTATTGTAACATTATCTAACGTCTTACCCTAAAATGGCAAACAAAAAACTATATTTTAGTTTATTGTAATTTCACTTTGATTTAGTTGGTATTTAAATTTATAGTAGATATATTTAGTTTGTTTTAGATTTATTGTTAGTAAGATATAAATATATATTGAATTCAATGAATTAAAGTCATAAAAGTAGACGGACAAAAAAATATACGGCGAAACCGACAGTTTAAAACCGGACCAAACCGTTAGGTTTAGGTTTGAGTTTTTTTCAAACCGTTCAAAATGGTTTGGTTTAGGTTTGAGTTTTTCTCAAACCGGTTTAAACGGTTTGGTTTGAAAATTTGTCAAAAACCGGACCGCTTACACCCCTAGCTATACTTTCAAATAGAAATCATTTGAAGAATGGAGCACGTAAATAACATCATCATTTGCAGTCTTGAACATATATTCCACTTCAACACCACCATCCATCAATTTTTCGTCCAGTTTATGATTTTTCAAGCATTAAGGTTTGTCTAACCAACAAGGTGTATAGTTTTTGAATTCTAAATTTCAACATGTCAGAGGTTCGATTTATTAAAATTCATCAGAACTGTGAGTAGAATTCTTCAAAATTACATCTTTGTTCATATTTTTTCTTATTGTAATAGATAAGTATTTCACGCTGAAAACTCCCCCAAAATCAAGTTGTTTCGATTTAAAACAGAAAAAATAAAAAAATAAAAATAAAAAATACACCATGATATCAAGTATATGATAGAACTTTTTTGGATTCTTTTTGCATGGAAAACTGAAAATCAGAGTCACAATGGCATTCTCTTGCACTCAGGGATTATTTGGATAGTTTAAGATTTTAATGTTTTATGGTAAACTTGGATTTTTCTTTTGACTAAATTTTTTCTTAGCTAGTATTTCAATTACTATCTTTGATTAGGATTTTTACAATGGTAGTTTGAGATTTCTTTATAGAATTGGAAAATAAGAACGCTAGGGTTTATGAAATGAAAAATTGGGTTTCTCTATTGTGTATCCAATTTTCAATATTCTGTATGAATCACGAAGTTTGAACTTTCAGTATTGCACATGAATCAACATGTCTTTGATGTATAATTTTCTAGTGTTCGAGAGAGAATTGACAAGAACTAGAAAGTCGTCGAGAATTTCGTGTTTTCACGCTCCCCTTCCTTACATTATATTATTTACTTGCACTTTTATTAGCCAAGGGAAATTAGATGTTTTGTTATATTAGGTTTCTTCTTTTTAGATTTGACTATTAAAAAAAATAAAAATAATAAATAAATAAACAAAAAATCTTGAGCATAAACAAGTATTAGACGGTCAATGTTAGAGTTGACGGCTTTCCACGAAGATGCTTTTTACCTAGATGCGTTCTTTAAAGCAATTATTTTTATTAGGTATTTACTATTCATTTATATTAATTAATTAGTATGATCAACCGTTTATCATTTTAAAATTGAACAAATTGACCATTTAATAATTCTTATAGACTACTTTTTTTTATCGAAATTATAATCGTGCCTTAATCTTTTAACATATATATTACATGATATTTTTAATTTTTAAAATATTTTACTAATATATTCATCTAGGAGCTTGTTTGGTGCACATTTTGGGAGTAAGAATGTATTTTTAGTGTTGATGTGATGGAAAATATGTTGTTGAAAATGAAGGAAAAGTTATTGATATAATAAAAAATATTATTTTATTGAAGAATATATGGTTGATGATGAGTAGAAGAATGAGAATAAGAAAAATAATGTGACTCAAACATGAGCCTAATATTGACTAGACAGTTAAACGGTGATCCTGCGATTAAACCTTTGACCTAATGCTTTAGTCTGCTTTGTGTTCAAGTATACATACACTTCTTTTGTTGTAAGTTTAGTGATAGTGGGTTTTAGAGACCTTATCATATATTTTGCAAATATTCAACTTAAGTAATAGCAGAAATGGGAGAATCGAAATACCTGTTAATGTATATACATATATACACAATGTACATGTTAGTTAGTCACACGTTGATTAGAAAGTAAAACATTCNTTAATCTTTGAAGTAAAAACTTTTTGAGTCGGATCGAGTGAGAAAATGAGGAATTTTTTTTTATTTTTTTATTTTTTTTATTTTTTTGGATAAGGAAAAATGAGGAATTCTCATAAAACCATCTTTCATCACATATGCATTGTAAACACATGCTTGCATATATTTAACTACTAATTTGTATAAAATTGTTGAATACTACTACATTGAACGATGGTTTTGGAAGATGAAGTCTTCAATTTGAAAAGTTGAAGTCTTGACAAGAGAAACAAGATCAAGTTACTTGTTCGGAAAACAACATATATTGAACTGTCTTTTGAGCCACTCTTTGGTAGAATTGCTTTGAATAGTACTCTCATGCACTCTATATGAAGAATTGAGATTGTTTGTGTTGAACAATCAAGAATGAAGTAAGCAAAAACCAAATCAGTTAAAAATATAATTCTAGTTTTAATCTCCATGTCTCTTTCAAGAAAAAATATAATTACTCGTATGTGCGTCTTATCCATTTTATTTCGTACATACAAACATGTAGAGGTGGATAAAAAGACAGACAAACAAGAACACAGAAAACCCATAACGATACTCAGGTGGCCCAACCTCAATTATAATATTAGCGCACAAACTTGAGTGGAAAATTTGCCAGAAAATGAAACACAACTCGTGGAGACCTAAGATTGCGTATTTTATTGTCTGTCTTCAAAATTTATTTCAACCTAACGATCAATGCATCCTTATATTCTAAGCACCCACTAAATGCAAACACAGAAGTTATAGAAAACCCCTTATACCATTTCCCTACTCTTAAAGATATGGCTGAAGAATGCAATGAAAGTTCTGTTGCTGCCACCACTTCCTCCTTGTATAATTGGTGGCCAGATCTTCATGTAAATTCTTTATCTTCTTGGAGTACAAACAATCCATGGAGCCAACAAAATAACAGCTCCAACTCTTCTGGTGAAGAGGATGTTTCCATGTTTACGACATACACAAATGTTTCTAATCAGTCTGGTGTCAGTATTGAGTCGTCGCGCAGACTAGTTGAAAGTGTATCTACTAATGAGCTGGTTGGCGAAACGGGTTCTGATGATCAGCCATGGAGCCATGTTATTTTGTAAGTATTAATGATTGTTATTGGATTCTTAGCTAATAGAAGTTTTTATTTTCATTCCAAAATTTTGGATGTGTCCTTGTTTTTTTTTTCCTTTTCTTGTTTAGTAGTGGCATCCCTAGTGCTATTTTTTTTTTGTTCATTCTGGTAGGTGAGAAAAGAAAGATTTATATTCAAGAAAAAGAGAAACGTTTACTTTGTAGGGTTGGTGAAGATAGCTTGAGTGGTCAATAGTATATAGTTCAGTTCTATTTTATAACTCATTCTTGAGCCCAAATTCGAATCATTGTTTCTATTGAGACAATTTGAATCATATGCAGAACTGGAAGCAATGGAGACTTGCAGAATAGTCAAGATGTAGGAGAGAATTTACTTGATGAATTTTCTTCGAAAAATTTTCCGATTAGAAAGTTTGATCCTCAATATGACTACTTGAAGAAAATGGACAATGGATGGGATTTCACAAGTTCCTTATATTCAAATTATACTAACAAAGAGTTCGATGAGAGCTCAGTTCAAACTGGAAGGCTAAGCAAGCTATTAAATTCAGTCTGCAATCACCAGTTTGGTTCATGTTCATGCTATACATCATTAAGTTCTATATTAAACCATAGTGGCAACAATTTGACGTTGACTGGAGGAAACATGGACAAGAATTTCAGCTCAGCATCAAGTCGAAATGGTAATGAAATGAAAGTAGAAAATGAAGGAGGCATTGATGCAACAAGGACTGCATTTCCTAGGTTGTACAGCAGTACTAATGGAGGGTCTGAATATCAAATGAGATCTATCAAGAACACAGCTGTAGGTGCTGATCGTGGCAGATATCACAGTGGATTAATTTTGCCAGATACGCAATGGAATAATTCGAAAAGTTTGGCTGATCTTTTAACTTTTAGTAGCTATTCTAACAAGCCATTCATCGATATCAATTCATCTAAATCCGAACTCGAAACTTCGAATTTATCAGATTCTAAGAAGAGGGAGCTACAAACTTCCCATCAAGTAAGCTCTCCTGTCATCTTCTTCCTCTTCAACCAATACTAATCAATATTAAGTGAAAATTTTCAAATAATCCAAGCAACTAGAGTGTGCTATGAATACCTAATTTTCTTCTTATTTTTTTGATCTTCCTGAATAAAGATTCAGCCTGCAATAGCAACAAGCTCTACAGTAACAAGAAGCAACGTGAGGGCACAACGAGCTAGAACTCATGAAGGAAAGAAGAAACGAAGTGAAGAGAGTTCAGATATCGGCACAGGCACAGATGTGAAAAAGCCTATGCTTCAACATCCAACAGTCTCATCTACAAAGGTAATTGTAGTTTAACAATCACCTAGCCTTCAGCAATGTAAAAAATCAGTCTTGTAGCCGTGTTTTTTGGTAGTGTGACGAAAAAAACGATGTATGAGCCTGCTGTGAATTGTTTTTGTTGATCTTTAGACACAGGTTCCCAAGGTAAAGCTTACAGAAAAAATCACAGCTCTTCAGCAAATTGTATCGCCATTCGGAAAGGTTAGATATTAGCATTAATATCAAGATTATAGCTGATTTATTTAAAATTCTTAAATTTGTGGGTTTATAATTTGTTGGTTTTAATGTTTTAGACTGACACAGCATCTGTGTTATGGGATTCTATTTGCTACATAAGGTTTCTACAAGAACAAATACAGGTGATCACAGGATTAATACAAACTCTTCCTATTTTTCAAAATTATTTCAAACTGCCATTAGGTAAAATTAAAGGAAAGTATATTTTCATGTCTGTCTGTGCAGCTATTGATGAACAACCCCTATATGAAGAGCAACTCATGCAAGGTGATCATTTAAAATAAGCATCACAAAGGAAAAATAAAAATGAAAATTCCATTTTGTTTTTCTAACAATGTATGCGCAAAGCTTCGACTGGAAAAGACATATTCCCTGTTTGGTTTAGCTAAAAAAGTTGAAAAACTTTTAACTCAAAGTCAGCAATTAATTTTTAACTGTAATTATGGGACCCACAATTTTTATCGAAACTTATTGGTATGCAGGATCCGTGGAGAGGATCGGATAGGAGGGAAGTGGAGGCTGATCTGAGGAGTCGAGGTCTTTGTTTAGTTCCAATTTCTTGTACACCTCAAATATATGGCGACAACAATGGGTCTGACTACTTTACTCCACCGTGTAGAGGACGTTTGTACAAATGAAATAATTTCTAAGGAGGCAAAGGTTGGTCGATGGTCACAAATAAATTAAGTTTGTTATTAATAAATTGTTTAGTTAACCATGGATAATGATCGATTTGTATACAATGTAATGAATTTTGAGCTGTACTGCACAATGAATAAACTTATATTTATTCCACCATCTCAAGCCTGAATGAACTACATTGATTTAATGAAATGTCTTCCCATTAATTCAAGTGGTATTTGCAATATAGGTCCCAAATCTTTCAAAAATATACCAGGAGGTTCCCAAACCTTTTAATAAATGTGCCTTGAAAGATTTGTGGACGATTTTCATCCAAAAGATTACGAGTTAATTAAGCCTCCATTTGGATACTCAATTTTATAAATGGTTTATAAACTCAGTCAAAGTTAAATATTAATTTTATAATACATCTTCATAAATTATTTATAAATTTGTAAAATGGAGGCTAAAACTTCATCAATGAACAATTTAATTTAGGGCAAATAGTCATCACGTAATTCCATTTAAAATAATTGTAAAAAAAAAAAGATGAGAATGAAAAAAAAAAGCAAAAAGTGAAAATGTTTCATCTTTCTTCAAGAAGTTAATTATGATTTTTATTTCTTAAATGTATCCATGTATCGTTAGTTCTTTAAAATGTGATATAATTGACAATGAAGACGTATTAATTTGGCGAGGATCGGATCGGGCCTGTTCAAGAAAGAACTATCCAATACCAAAGTAAAATAAAGATTTAAGTCCAATCAAGAGTTAAAACCCAACATTCGGACCGGTAGACGAACATTGGATGACAAGCAGATTCACCAACCAGTCCACATTGGTAGGGTACGAGATTTAGCTGAGTACAATAATGAAACCAATCTTAGGTTCAGATTTCTTCTTTATAAAAAGAAAAAAAAAAAAAGGGTTCAACCCCCCCGCCACCCCCCCCTAGAGCATCGTGGAGGAGGTAAATCGCGAAATATGCCTCAACAGATCAGAGTACAGGAACTGCCGTACCGGTGCCCACAAAGAGTCCAATTCTAAACCTTGTTAAAGGAAGGAATCGAACCCTCACACTGTGACTGTCAGCTCAGCTGAGACTACCTCACTTTTGTCCTTTACATCACTGAGCTATGCCCCAGACAGCCAGATTTCTTCTTTATATATAAGCTGTGTTCTGCTGCATCAGATACATCATTTATACATCTCCATATACACCATATTTGGGAAAAGGCAACTTTTCAATTACTATATTATCTTCATTAACAGAGGCGAAATTGCAACCTGAACATACACACAAAACAAATGGTTTGGCACTCTGTTTCAATATCATAGCATTGTTCATTTCTTCACTTTGCTTGTCATGCACACAACGGGAGGAAAGACTGGAGAAATGAAACAAAAACACAAGAATGAAAGGCATCGATTATGACTGGCAAACGAGACAATTTGCACTAAAGAGGAGAAAAAAAAATACAGATTCACCATTCTCTATTAGTTCACAATTCACTGAAGATCTACAATATGTGAAGTGAGAACAAGCTTAACAGTTCACGAGCCATTACTTGCCATACAAACACCGATGTGTTCTTGAATTCCATTTCAGGCAGAAGTCTGTCCACAATGCCAACTCGCCGTGAAGTTAACTTTGAAAACAACCCATCCATCACGCGACTCCTGTTTCCATCATTTAACATCTCTTCGCCTTCAACGGAAGGGCTGATATTGAGTGACTCCACGTTTTGGAGGCAACTTCCTCAGTATGAAAAGGACAAGCGAAGAAGGTATTATCTCTACTAACTGCAAATCAATGTATTATATATTAGAATTGACATATTCAAACATGCTAAAAATGTAATTAGCTGAAAAAAGATGACACATCAAGCATCAGTAAGATATTTAAGAAGTGGCAGATGAAACTATGAAGGCAAAAACCAAGCCTTTTGTGTCTCAGTAAACAAATGACATCAAGAGGCACTAATTACAGGAAGAAATAGAAATGTAAGGGACAGAAAGGCAACATGAACTATCCACTATAAGCTTAGCATACTTAACAGAAGAAATTATTTGACTAAACTATTTTCTTTGGCTTATCTATTTTCCTTTTTTCATCTTAATCTGTTTCTCACATTTATCTCGCTCCCTCTCCTTCCTCCACCTCCCGCAGATTCTTCTTTCAGGCGCTTGGGTTTGAAAGAGCAAGTGTGGAAAATGAGAAAAACAAAAAAAATGTTGCTCTTGACAAAACAAAATAAAGATAAAAAGAAGAGTGGTGGGGACATGCCGTGTAGATATGAAAAATTCTATCATAAAGTGATAATTTATGAGAGATGAGACTTGGGCATGTGTGATGTAGATTTTTTGAGAACAAAGTGGTTAAAAAACAGGGAAACGTTATGGGCCCACATGCAAAATTATTTTATTGGGAGAATATATGGACGAAAATGAATTTGAAGAAAAACAAGTTTTAAAGAATTTGTTCCAAACAGTAATCTGTTATTTTTGTTTTCGAATTTTCCAACTTCCTTCTCATTTATAAAAAAACAGGTGAAAATGGACAAACAGTCAAACAGCAAGAAATTTACAAAATTCATCTTTCTTTCCCATCTCATTTTTTCTCTTACATTTTCCCTTGACCTTAGTTTCCTTCGTTCCCATAGCTATCCAAGTCCAAAAGGATGCCAAAATCAGAATAACTCTACTATGTTAATGTCAAATTTACTTATATTCAAATATTAATCGATTAGAATCAACTCCTCAACATTGGAAAAGCCTTTCTAGAAAAGTTTTGCAATTCAGTTTCTTTTTAATGAAACCCAACAATTTAATATTGGACATAACGAAAAACTCGCTAAAATCATTTCAAAAACTCCTATATTATGTATGACATATGAATGTTTCCTCTAACCAAATTGCATTTTCCCTGCCCAGTCCCAAACTTCTCATTTCCTCTCAATCCCAGGTCTCAATAATGCCAAACATACATCCCAGAGGTTTGACTGCCATTTTCAATTTTAGCAGGATAAGATTTCCCACGACGCTTCACACAGAGGGCTTATTTTGTTGAAGTGGCTAGGATGTACAAAGGAGATCTGTGTACTTGTGTGTCTAGTCTGCTTGGTGTGATTTTAAAATTTACAGGCTAAGAAACGGACAACAGTCAGACATATCCAACACAGAGGGACATGCTCCACATATATATCCATTATTTTTCTGAATCTCAAACATGGTAAGAGCATGAAGATGTATCTATTATTTCTATAATTACAAATACTGCTAAACATGAACATATAAGTGAACTTGTTAAATAGCAGCCATTGTAGATTTGCTGCACAAACCAATTAAGATTTCTTGGCCACATTCACAGAATGATGCGATCCACCAGTTACGAAAAATGATAGGCCTAATATTAGTGGTAAACATAGAGCAAGTCAACCTATTCCTTGCCACTTCATTTTTAGTGAAATTTCTCTTACAAAAATACTCATCATGTCAACACACTTTGGAAAAAGATAAACTAGACCTCGTAAAGATAAAAGCATTACATATGCAACAAGAATTTAGGATTCTGTCCACTTTTGGTTATACATAATAGGATAAAAAATGTTTATTTGAGAACCGTTGAATTAGCATTGAAACTATGTTTTTTACAGAAGGGAAGGCTGAAAACGCACAAGATACTTCATCGTCTTGAAAATAGAAATTCCCAAGTCCTGACAGTTCAAACCCTCATTTGGTTTTCACTGCATAGAAAATATCTCTTCAAGGGTGTCTGTCACAAAAGTGTGAGAGAAACGGAAGGGCTAGAAGATATAACCTAGAGATGCCGGATGCAAGAGGAGAATTGTAGGAGAAGGGGAAAGGGGAGAGAAGAGGGGAAAGGAGGGCGAAAAGAGAGAAGAGGGGAAGAGGAAGAGAGAAATTGGGGGAGAAAGAGTTCTCGTTCTGAACCCTCGTGCTGTGTGTTACTCCACCTCCCACCCCACCTTCTCTCACCCACAATGAGAGGGAAAAAAAAAGGCATTGCAATCGTTGGGCCATACACTAGAATACCACAAGAAGCCAATAGATGTCCTCTAAATACATATATCATTATCCGAATTCATTTTACCAACTCCCCGAAATAACTGATCGCTCACCGACCCCCTATATTCCAACTTTCAATTCATCTTCATATTCATTAGAGATTTTCTGGAGCATATTTGTGGATATTTGTGCTCTCATAGAGAATCTAATACTTAATAGATAACTTTGTTCTCAATCACCTAAATACTGCACACGTCCTGCTATGATATAATATCCAAATCTCAGATAAATAAAATAGAAAATTAAAGAAGTAAAGAACGTGTTGAACTAGAATATGCTCAAGACATGAGAATGTTCATAACTTCAACAAATCAAAGGAAAAGGAAAATCAAAATCAAAGAAATCTGATTGTCTGGAACATTTGTTTTCCGTTGTTTTTGATAATTAATAAAATTCCAAAATCAAGATAAAATTTCTCATCCACCGTGCCCAAAATAAACAGTAAACAGAGGAGCAGTATTATTCTATTAACATCAATCTCTATCATATAAACATAATACTACTTTAGTAATTAACAAAGCTTACCAGGTAATATATAAAGTTTAAAACGGGGTGATCCAAAACATCCAAATCTGTGGCTTTATCAAATGCATTAAAGCACATCTGTAGACGATAACACAGTAATAGAAACACGAGTCAGATAATTGGAGAAATAATAATTTAAGAAAGGCTTATATTATGCACTTCATCAACATCATCTACTTTAGATTAGTAATCAACAAAATACATGGATTAACAAAAAAAAATGCAACCTCGACTTTAATATTAAACCACTGAAATCTCATTTAGATGAAGTTAATTAACTTTTTACTCCTGCAGCTCAACCACATAATAAGATGTGAAGTAACGAAGAAGACTGGACGTACCATAATACATCGAATGAGAAAACATGTAAAACATATTGTGGTTACATAGCCAACCTGAATGGGTGAAAATGTTAGGGAAACAAAAGTTAAAACATAAATGCTTGAAGAAAGAATATGTTCTGTAACTTGGAACATACCTCCTGTAGCTTCTTGCGTCTTCCTTTTGATTCTACTGGGAATCGCTGTAACATTAAGAACAACCTGAATGAAGAAGAAAATAAGAGTTCAAAATTAAAATGATTATATACAGAATCCACAAAAACCTTGTACCCAGCAGATACCAAATATATAACCAGAAATCAATCAAATTCTAAATTAATAACTGAGTCCTATGAGATTAACTTGTGGGAATCTCAGTCACAAGGATACGGACAAGTGGAGAATATCAATTTCACTTGAGACCCCACATTCACAGATGAATGTTCTTTTCCTTTCTGAGCAACATATATACTCATAGTTAAAATAATTCTCTAATACGAGATTATCATTATTATTTATGGCGACCTTCCGTACACCAGTATTTACTTCAATAGAAAAAGATGTGCAAGGAGGTAATTTTTGGTTATAGAAACAAATTAACGATTTATGAGTTTACGGCATCTATACCGACCAAATACATGAGAAAACTTAAACCATTGTTAGGGTTCCATTTTTCCAAAACTCATTTTCAACCTCACATTCTCCCATAAAATTATATTACAAGTAAATCGAAAACCTTTTTATTTTTTAACCACTCTCCCCAAAAAAATCACGATTCCAAAACACATTCCCCCCAATTCTCATTTTAATGGAGCCCAAACAGGGGCTAAATAAAATCCAATTGCATTATTGGAAAGGTGAGAGATGGTGACATTGCATATGATTGTTTCCCAACTTTGCATTAATTTACATTGTTCAAGAAACTCACTCCCAGAACCAGAGTCAAATCTCAAAGTGACAAAACATAATTACCTTCCACCATAAAGAAGAAACCCCAGTGCTGCAAATAAAGACACACCTGCCAATTGATGTATGCTTTTAGCAACTCAAAGTTAAGAACGCATATGCAGTATAATTTAATGGAAAATCTAAAATAAAAACCTGCAAAGAACATCTTTGACAGGACTATCAAAAGTGGGACGGGCTTCCACCATATAATTAACCACAAAAGTATCTGAAAAAAATAAAAAATAAAGTTAGTCAACCAATAAATGCAAACTTCAGAAAAGATACATGTAGAAATTCATATATACATTGTATCGATACCTTACTCCTCAGTAGATTAGCATTTTGCCACAGCATCCCATTATAATGTATGTGAAGTATATTTAGACTTGCTACAAAACTACTGATAACAATTTAAATTTTATCAATATTTAGTAATTAACTAAGTCCAATTTTAGAGTGTCTTAAACTTTTAACGGTTGGCGAAAATTATTAAAGCTTCTTGTTTCTATTTGAGTGTCTTCAAACTACCTATAATGTAATCATACAGAAGTTCTCTTATCTGAAAATAAAATGATATCTTAAACACATCATAAGGTCAACACATGGATACTATCTTTTCATTCATCTTGTGAAGTCATAATTGATGTAGATAAGTTCTTTTAATTCGATGTCACACACAAGTGAAATTTAAACCATGTGTCTACAAACCATGATTCAAAGTTCCAACCTCTTGTTTCCAATTTGGAATTTATATTTATAGAAAAGAAACAGAAGGTAAAGAAAAGGAATCAATTAAGTACTTTTTAAAATCTACAAAGTTTCAATTGCATTTAATGAAACTTAAAACCAAGTTCATATAAACATATTTATACAAAAGCTAGCATAAAGCTTCCAAGAACAACTGAATGCTTAGTGGTCAATATGCGCCTCCCAGTCCCAGACTCCCTTCTTTTCTACACCACAAATTCTAAGTCAAGAAAACTATACCAAATCACACATTTTCTCCTGACCTCAAAAAGTCACAACGTCGTCTCAACAGAAGGAAAAAAAAAATAGAATAGATTCCACTCAATACTCTCCAAATGTAGACCATTCGAAAGTTCAAAAGATAAATTGTTGTGACAATCCTAATCGTACTGGTTATTCTTATCTCCACAACCATATGCAAGAGTTGCAACTTGTAACATATCAAGCTGATTCAAATGTCGTCACAACAAGACACCAGCCTCATTCAAACCAGGACACCCCAAATTTGACCTACCCAACTGCCAATTGGTAAATTACTGTCAAGGTTTCATCAAACAGGATTTATAGTAGTAATCATTTGATGTGTAGATTTCAAGATGGTCAAAATCCTCCACAAGGACCATGTTAAGAGGATTCCAACTAGCATAAACATAATGTCTGCCACAATACATCTTCAAGGATAGAAATTAAGAGAACTGACAAAAGTGGGATAAAACTACAAGACAAAGAACAAGAACTTTCAAGAGGTCAGCACAGCAAGGACAAATTGAAAAGAAGAACATAAGAAAATTGAGCAAGCAATCACACCGAAGGTTGTAAGCACAATACCCAACAGCAGATGCATCCAATGCGAGCATAAATCAACAAGTTGCTTTTGCACAGAGAGATGCATCATGCATGCAAAAGATCAACAGATAGCAGATGCATCCAAAATGAGCATAAGTCAACAAGTTGCATTTGCATAAAGATATGCATGCAAAAGATATAGAATAACTTCCTATCCAAGTAGATTTGTCAATGAAGCTGCGTCACGTATGATATTATCCATAGTGAAGGAAAAAATACATTCAAAAATATCCTAGTGATGCATACAACTTCAAGAAAGTATCAAAGTTTATTTCAAAAAAAAAATGTCAGTGGAAGCTCACTTAATGCATATGACTACTGACATAACATCTCCCCATCCACCCCCTCTTCCCTCTCCCTCCAACATAAAAGGAAGGGAAGAGACAGAAAAAGAAGAACTGTGACTGAATGCATCCGATTGATTTTATGTTTTTTTTTAAAATTCCTTTTAAACACTTTGTATACAATTAAGTAATAAAAATGTCAATAAAGATTCCTTAATTATTCTCTACATTGATAGTACAAACAAATGGCAGCATAACATATCAAGTAGGAGAGGAGAAAATGAAAAGGCTGTCAAGAAAATCCATTTCCGAAACAGTCTATGCCTCATAGATTGCAATCTTATCTAAACCCTCCCACTTGCTGAAACATATTTGGGCAAGAAATTTCACCTGAATGGCATACACCACAACATTAATTGTGTAGAAAGCAGGCCTCAGCCCATCTGTTGATACAGCGCGTGCCTACCAAACAGTAAAAAATAAATAAATAAATAAAATCAGAAATCAGACTAATTCAATGTAATGTAACGGCAAAAAATTTATTAAAAGAAAAACTCTAACTGAACCTGGAAATAAATCTCTGCCCAGAACAACACTAGAAGCGCGTATGTTGTGAAGAACAAAAGACTAGGCATATCAAGCAAGATATGTTGGACAATCTATCAAAAACATAATGGCGAACAATATATCAGACAACTATAAACGATAGAATTTAAACAAAAGCAATAACATGCATCGAAGTAGACGATTTCCTGACCTCTGGATTCAGCTTTTGTACGTCCCGACGAAATGCAAATACTAAGCATCGAACTAAAAAAACAAAAAGGACAAACAAATCATACCACAAGATAAGGATTTTAAATAAAAAAAATTATAATTCTATAATGAATAAAAGGTACAAACCTGCATTGACAAAGAAATTGAGAAAATGGAAGACCTTCTGTGTGGTCCAACCATACTCTGGCACTCTCAATTGTATCCTTACCAGTTGCACCTAGAATGAACACATTCCAGTTAAGTAGAAACAATATGCACGGATTAAGTGAAGCACTTGCAAAATCAATTACATGTAGATAGGTAAGTTAATTTATTAAACAAAAGGAACATAGATCGTTCTAGTTCCTTGTTCTCTTGTCAACGGATTGCAAGAGATCAATAACAAAATAAATTCATAGCCAAGGTCAATAATCTTCAGGAAATTGCCCACCCTGATCTCAAAATTTAATGCAACTTATAGGAAAAATATCAACATTTTATCAGCTAACTGAAAATAACAGTTTATCTTTTCAAACAGCTTAATCTTCTTTCACCCTCGCTTTTCTTTTAAAATTTATGGCTTCAAGTAAAACATCTGTAAAAAAACAGAAATCAGTAATTTATCTCGTAATAAAAAATTCAATGCTTTTTTTTTTTATTCGTTCATTTATATAAAGGAGAATTCAACTTTCAATTCACAGCAAAATATTTACACGGAAACGGGGAAAGGGGAAATAATACGAATAACATTGAAAAGGAAACTTCTGAACGACGTAAAATTCACATCCTCAAATATTAAAAGAACAATTAATGAATCAAATAACCAATTATTCCTGAAATGAAAAGGAAAATCGATTTCATTACAAGAGCAACCGCGGCGACGATTCCAAACAGGGCAGCGAGGACGTGAAATATGCGATCCTGCCAAACGGGTGACTCGTTCATAACATCCCACCAACTCGTGGCATCTTTAAGACGGAGCATCACCGTAGCCGCCGATGTGCCCACGACCTCCGCTCCGGCACGCGACATCGCCGGAGACCTACAATAGTATTTTATGCTCTGATTATCGAAAGGGGGCTGGATTCAATTTCGAAAAGCCCTTTGAGACCGAATATCGCTGTGATTCTGGGCGAGAATTGAATTTTATAAGGCGGCGAGAGAACGAACGAGAGGCGAGAATTGAATTTTATATCGTGGGCGTGGATGTTACGCGCTAAAAAGGCTACTACACGTGGATGGATTGGTTTTATATTCATAGAGATAGAAGACAGATAAAGCGGTTTGCATGTATGTTGGGTTGCCGTTGTAGTAAGTAATGTATATTTATATATCTATTTTCAATCTCAGTCTACAAAGGAAAGGATTTTGTAATAAGGCTCTGTTTGGTGGCCATTTTTATGAAGAAAAAAAATTGTTTTGAATAGTTAACTTTTGGAGAATATGTTGGAAAAAAGTAGGAAAATAATTTTTCGATTTACGTATTGAATGTGTGATTTAAAATAAATATGTAGAAAAAAATAATTTTGAAAAAATGGAAAAATAATCGGAGCATAATTTTCGAAATCTGGTACACAATAGATTGGAACCTGTCAAAATAATTGACTCAACAAATTACAAATTCAAAAATGCTAGATGTACCTTGACAAGAGTGTGTTCGGTAGAGATTAAAATCGGATTAAATTGAAAAATTAGCCGTTATTGTTGACTTTTATTAGACGAGTGGGACCCAACAACGACCATATTTTCAATTTTAATTGAATTTTAAGCTTTATCAAACAAGCTCTTGATGTGTTTTGTTAAAAAAGAATTGGATGGAAATTTGTTTAATTTGTTTAATTCATTTTTCTTTCTACTCTTATCAATCAGACATTCTCTCAATAAAATAATATTAAACATAAACCCAAAAATTCGCCTTACTTTTTAACCATACATTCTTTAAAAAAATATTATTCTAAAGTCATTTTTTTTTTTTTTTCAAATAACGGAGCTTAGGCTATATTTCAAACAAGTAAAAAGACCTAGTTGGTCCCCAAAAATATACATTTTGTTTGCAAAAGGTCCCTAGACTTTAACTTAAGTAACGAGATTTATGAGTCCGAAAACAAAATCTCATTTTACATTCAAAAAATGAGGGATCTATGAACGATTAATTTTAACCACATATTTACGGGATTCATAACTTTCCAATCATATATTTCATCAGCTTTTATCAATATCTACTAAAAATATATTAATCCCCACCAAACGGGGCATAATAGAAATTAGGTAGGTTCCCTAAACAAGAGTTGCAAGTATTTTTCGTTAATCTTAATAGCCCTGACATAATCCTTTGACGTAAAAAACAGAAGTTTCAACGACGGGATATGTCAACGAGCATTTATTGAAATTGCATTTCAATGAATTATTTAAATATGATTAAATGTTCAAAATTCTGCAAAACTCCTAAAAATTAGATTCTAGTTGGATATAAAATACCTGTTCGATGACAAAGCATTACATATAAAATAAATCTGCGGGTACAGAAAAAATTCACAGGTTTTTGCACAGGACTGTCTGTGAAATTTTCCGATACTTATAGCATCTCTCTTACATATAACCACCAGACAAAGCATAAGTGCTTTGCTTTATTTATTGTTCATCAAGTAAATACTAACACATATGCAAGGTATCTCTATAACTTAAGATATAGGTTTAGTAAAGTATATGTATTTATTATTTGTTCCTTTTTCATCATGCTTCTTTCATAGTTTAGTTGGCACACCATTTAGCACCTTTCAAACAATACAATTTTGTATTTGTTTGAAATTTGAGCTGTTTTTTTTACCCTCTCTTTGCTTCCCTCGCTCACATTAAGCTCTAACTTATTTTAAAAACGAAGCTCCTATTTTCTAGAGATTTTTCACTATAGATTTTGGTGCAATTAATTTTTTTTGGAGATTGTGTGGATAAAAAACAGTGAAAAGTTATGGATTCATGTGTAAAATTATTTTATTGAGAAAATATATGATTGAAAATAAATATAAAAAAATGAATTTTAGAAAATGAAGTCCAAACAGGGACTAAATATTAGGAGCGTGTTAAGGGTCATGAATCATTGTTATAGGGTGCGTTATAGACCATAGGACATGTTCAAATTTGAAACGGTGTGATCTAATAATCTAAATTGATTCATGTCAAATAGTGCATAAATTCAAAATAAACACATTGAAACGAAATATCCCATTTTTATCACGACAAATCAATTTGAGTATATTGATTACTAAATCCTTCTATATCCCAAATTCCACCTTATAATACACGAATTTAATTTTTAGTTTTCAATTTTTCGAGAACTCAAATAATTATAGTTAAGAAGAACAATCAAGGTTGGTTTACCCGACAAGTTAATATTGTCATATTGTGCTATATAAATTTTGGAAGAAACTTTGTATCTTGAAAGATACACGTTTATAAAATTATATTAACACTAGTATAGAGAAAAAATGTCTTAACCTGACTTCGAATATCAGTTTTTGTCTATTTCTATGTTTTCCTTTTGTTATTGTCCTCGTAGACTTTTCAGCAAGACAACAACGAACAACCTCACTAATCTAAAATTCAATCACAAACAAGCAACAACAAAATTCTTTAAAAAAAAAAAAAACATGGTCATTCTAGGATAAAAAATAAGTTACTAGGATAAAAATAAAACGAATGTGATATATCTAGAATAATTTGTTCGTATAATTCTATCAAATAGTTATTGTCGTCAAGCTGAAAGCTGAGTTTTATTTGAAAATTATAGCAATGGGATTTATTCAGGTTTTGAAAAGGACAAATTTTGGTAAAAACTCATATGGCCAAACTTTTTATTTATAATCATGTATATACAAAAATTAACATTTTCAAGTTTTCAACATCACATCATATATTTTCAACAGGTTATAAGAAATATAACTTTTAATGAAGAAATTTGTCATAAAAGTCACTTTTGGATTGTTTCGTCGAAAAAGTCGTTGAGAAAGAATGTAAGAAATAAAATTTCGCCGTTAAAAACTGTTAGGACTTTGAAGGTTGCTTTAGGTCTGATGTTAATGCATAATCATATTTAACTCAGCAGTACAGATGTGAAATAAACCAGTAGAAATTGATGCACCACATAAGCAATACAAAACAGAGAATAAAACTAGAAGGAAGCAATATAGATTTAGAAATCTGCAGATCAAAATCAATACATCAAGATAAACACTGAGAATGAATTTGAAACAGGAAGAAATCCTCTTCCCAGCCTTTATTTATCAAGACTAAACATGATTTACAAACTAAAAATCATTAGAAAGATTTTTACCCAGATTTACAAGAGTTTTAACACTCTTCCTAATCTCACTTTCTCTTACTTTTTCATTCTCGAGTTGCCCCCTTTCTTCAGACCTAATACAAGTTGTTGGGTTTATGGACACCACATATCTCCACATTGGTATGATATTGTCCACTTTGGGCCTAAACCCTCATGGATTTGCTTTTGGGCTTTACCCCAAAAGGCCTCATACCAATGGAGATATTGTCCTACACTTATAAACCCATCATATTTCCCATGTCTAGCTGATGTGGGACTTCTTTTGCTCCCAACA
>CAIGRF010164025.1:0-19597 GCA_903798235.1 Fraxinus ornus
TTCACTTGTACTTCATTTGAGTGTGAATAATAATATTTATAACTTTGAAAGCTTAAACTTTCAATTCAATTTGTTAGTAAACAAGATGGACTTGTTTGTTATAATCAAAACATTAAGGTCATGATCAACCATAGGTCAACAATTTTAAATCTGGAAATATATTTAAAAATCTTAAATCTACCACAACAAAAAACGTATGACCTTATGTATCACCTTATGTATCATGCAATACTCATTTCCTCCTAATTACCCGCAATTAACAATGTCAAACTCTACATGAGTATACTTTTAAATACCAAAATACGTAAAGCAACTTACCCCCTACAAAATTTTGGAAAAGTCTGTACGATTTTTAAAGTTCTTTGTCTCTTTTCGTTGTTCTTGTTATGCGACTTTTTCTAAGTTATTACATAAACCTCTGAAAAATGAAAAATTGGAATGGAAAATGAAATGTTTCTTACTTCAAGGATAGAATGTTGAAATAATGGGAAACCAATTTTTGCATTGGAAAATATTTCATCGTGGATTGCCAGTATTACCCCTGGGATTTTGTTCACGTTAGCGTCGCACGTGTAAACTTCACATACTTTCTATTGTTAGGAATCACTTCTGCGTATATGCCAGGAACCGAGAAGGTTAATGCCAAGAAAAAAAAAAAGTTAGGCCACAAGTGTCAAAGAGTATAAAGGTTAGGGAGGATGGGTGCAATTTTCCTGAGAAAAAAATTGACTGAAGAATAAGAAATAATTTTCTCTATACGTATCTCAAAAATTTACATCTTAGCCCCTGTTTGGGCCACATTTTTTTTTCATTCTCATTCTTTTATTCATTTTCAACCATACATTTTTCAATAAAATAATATTTTTCATCACATCAATAACTTTTCTTTCTTTTTCAACCACGTATTCCCCATCACATCAACCAAAAAATGCATTCTTTTGAAAATAATGTGCACCAATAACGGTGTGTTTGATTGGCATAAAAATACCTTTTAGAAAAGAAAATGTTTTCCATAATTTGAGAAAATTAAAAATCTACCTTCCTCTAAGAAAGTGTTTTCGTGAAACAAGGCAAATTATGTCTATTTCTAAAGGTTTTTTCATAGAAAAAATAGCAATCAAACAATTCAAAAGTTGAAATTTTGATTTTTCATGAAAATTTTTCCAATCAGACAAAATTGTTTAATTCTTCTTCTATTATTGTTGTTGTTGTTGCTGCATGTATCTGATCAAAAGAATACAAGGAAGAATTTAACTGCTTATGTTAAATTTCCTTTAGTTATTCATTTTAATAATCGGGAATATCTTTCGTTCATAAAATTGGAAGTGGAAATTTTAATTGTTTTTGAATTCCAATTTCTAAATTGAAAGCTCCAATTATATTCGTTTTGTGCTTAATTCGCTAAGAAAAATCTGGCAAATTACGGGATTGATGATACTCTTTGGGCTACTACTGCCTCAAAATTATGAATTGACGAGCATTGAATTGTGGGTATTGTACAGAAAATTTATTATCAGATATCCTACAGAATACAAACATGGGGATATGCCCCATTTTTTTTTAAAAAAAATATTTAACTCATATGAGGCCCACCCCCATATGAGTATCTGTACAATTTCTAGTAAAATATTTTTTGTACATGCAGAATTTTTGTCTTTTAGTCCTTGTTTGGGCCACATTTTTTTTTTCATTCTCATTATTCTACTCATTTTCAACCACACATTTTTCAATAAAATAATATTTTCTATCACATCAATAATTTCCTTCTTTTTCAACCACATATTCCCCATCACATCAACCAAAAAATGCATTCTTTTGGAAATAATGTGCACCAAATGGGGACTAAATAAATTACTTCATATACCTCCCTACGCTGAATTATAAGATTTGTTATGGGAGTGATTATTTTCTAGGGAAATGGATGATACATAAGACGAAGAAGGGTAGTCGAAATAAAAGGAAGAGGTTTGAATAGACAATGATTATCCCTTTGCTTAAATTAGAAATAAAAAGTTTATTGAATTGAATAGAAATTAATTTTATTAAAAGCAAAACCCGGTGAATATTTTTTTTAGACGTTACGTCGTGATTAAGTTACTTGATTTACTTCCATATGAGAAATCTTATCTTCAATTTGATATTTTCAAGCTCATAGAGATGCGACTATGATTGTTGTCTTTATTCTGAAAGTTTCGCAACAAAATTCTTTGAATAATTCCATATGTATCTTGGTATTCTTGATAGTTCGTCGACAGTAAATTTAGCAAACGAAGGAGAATCTTTAATGTGTTATATTTATATATAGCCCATGTTTGGTAATGATTAAAATTAGATTTATAGTAGATTTTGATAAAAGTGGATAGAATATATTGTTGAAAAGTTGTGAATCTTATGAAATATGTGATTAAAATTAATTATTGACTTTGACTTTTATATTAAATTTTTAATTTAAATTCCTACGAAATAGGGACATAGAATAATGTTGTAGGACTTTGCTATTTCTACACTAATTTTTTACAATTTGGTTGACACTAACAGTTTTGTTCAGTGTCAATTGGATGAAAAAACTATTCGAAATTTAAATTATTCAATTGTTTAATACAACATGACAAAGTATAAATCAAAATGTATATTACTATATTAAAGTGTATATGTTGCAAGATTCAAAGTTGGATGACGCTACCAACACCTCTGATTCACGCGAAAATTCATCTACAATATTAATAATAATATCGTCGATTTTCACCACGTAATGATAAATAAATAAAATAGAGAGTTAATCTAAGATGTTGGAAACCCAATCCTAATGTTCTCTATTTTTAATTTAGCCCCATTTGATTTAATAAACAAAAATAATCAAATTTTTAATATATTTTCGGTACAACTTAAAATTCAATTAAAATTGAAAATATGATCGTTATTGGGTTCCACTCGTCTAATAAAAGTCAATAATAATGATTAATTTTTTAATTTTAATCCGATTTTAATCTCTATCGAAGACGCCCAAAATATGACTAAATCACGTGAGTGAAAAGTTAATAAAAATATTAGGTTAAAAAAATGAATTTTAGAAAATGAGTCACCACTTCAAATTGATAAAAAAATATTTTTTCTCAAACCAAACGACGGCTTTCCCACCATCAGCGTCAGCATCGCCGAGCCAAAATCTCACCCACTGCCTGCCCCTCTAGGGGCTTTTGGTGAGAACCAGAGAAACTCAGGAGATTTGGGCGTTTAATTCTACAAGGTTTAGGTACTCTATTTGATATGCGTTTTTCCCTCGTATCATTTTATTATTCTTGATTTTTGTTGCTTTTGATTGATGAAATCGAATTTCATAAAGTTTTTCTATGTCATATTTGTTTCAATTTTAAGAAAAATTCTCAATCTTTAATCATAGTTTCAACATTCATCTGATTTTTGTGCTGTTTTTTACCCTCTTTTATTGGCAAGTTTTATATGTGGAAGCTATGATCCGTGTCTTGCTGAATAGGTACCTTCGAATAAATGCAGCAATTCGATCAATTTAAGGAGAGGCCTATCCCAACGAATATGGGAGAAGTGGTAACTTTTCCTGAACCAGTTTTCATTGATTGATAATTTCTAAATTTTAGTTCTTTTTATATGTCTTTCTTTTGTTGTCTGTGCATATGGGTTTAATAAAAAGGCTATTAATTTGTTTAAAACCGTTCTCTTTTTGTACTTGTAGGCTGTAGCTTTAAAAAATGATCCGAGAGTATGTCATTTTCTCATTCTACCTTATGCAATCCATTATGCTAAATGTTTTTATTAGCTTTACTTTAGGAAGACATCGATTGTAAACACCATAACACCTGATTTTGATCACATAAATATATAAAATTGACCTAAACATGTCTTTGTTTTTGGTTGTAAGCAGTTCATGGTCAGTAAGGAAGTTATAACACGTGTTTGACTTCCTATTTGTCCGTCTACTCATTCCCAAAAGCCAGTCTCTCATATTTCGAATTTAATTTGATAAATTACAAGTAAACATGAAATTACTGGGAACAAATCTTAGTTTATTGTAATTATAAGCGTTAGCATCACTCATCTAAAATGATGAATTTTTCGGATGGAATATTATGCATTTGCTATTTAGAAATAGAAAAAGCTTGACGTCCATGTAAGACATACTAAATAAGGCACTTCTATTGTTGTTCTTTCATGATAAACATTCTATACATTCCTTTTCACACACTTTTTGTGGAAGGGACTTAAATTTGTGTTGTGCTATTGGAAGTTGGGAAGGGCAATGCTGAAAAAATAATCAGAATAGAATTGAGTAGATTAAGATGGATGTTTAGTCACAATGAAATCCAATCAGAAATGGGGTTATAATCTAATAAGTGGAGCTAGCACAAATTGAGGATAAAATAAGGAAAAGATGTCTTAGATAGTTATCTTGTCTTGCTCAAATTTGAAGCATCTCCCATTCACAAGAATTACACAATATTATTACCCATGTTATAAGAGAGAGGCCAAAATTGGGTGGTTGCAAAATATTTGATTTCCTCGAATCTTTTTAGAAAAGGCAGCTTTCCTCTGATCGAATGGCAAAAAATATTTATGCGTCTGCTACAAGTTTATTATAGGCGTTGTACTTGTTACCCATACCACAACTTAGTAAATATGCAATGGTGTGTCATTGGCATATCAATGAACATTTGATGTAGGAGTTTCAAGGTTTCAATATCATGATTTCTGCTACTACACTATATCATACATGGCTATTTCTAAAAGTGGTCTTATTTGTTATCAAATATATTTTGAGGGGTTGGTTGTGGGGAGCCCTGGGGTATGAAGTCGGGCTGACAATAACTTATATGTTGATGAGTGTACCCTTGTTTTCTCTGTGTGCCAGAATTTTGTGCAAGCGGAAGATGCGCAACTGGAGAGTACCAGGGCGAGATGTATTTACACTTGCATAGTTTGTGTTATCTCAAGATTCAAGTATCCTTGTAATGCATCAGTTATCAAACATGTACATTTTTGTTATTTCTGGCAGTTTCAAATGTCCTTAAAAGGCATGGAGCACTAAAAGAGCGCCTTTCTAGGTACAAATATTGGAGAGTACTTGTAATTCCTACATATGGGGAAATAACTTGATTAGACATAAATGATTGACATTTTTCCTCAAGCGCAAAGTCTCCAATTCCATGATATGAATTTCTTTGTAAAGTGCGTGATAGCAATGACCACATATGTTGTTGGTAATATCTAAAATTGTTTTTGGGCCATTATTAACTTGTACAATTGCAATAGTGCAAAGTCCGTCAGACAACTGCTTGTTTGTGGAATTAGAAGGATGTTAGAACTTTTTGATCTAGAAATGAACTATGTCTGTCTGTCTCTCTTCTACCAATAATCTTAGATTGTATTAGAGTGTTATTCATATACAGTGATTGTATTAGGAAGGATAGAAATACATGGATTTGTAATGTCCACCCAGTAATGGGGCTGAAAGGGTGTTAATGTTCACAGGGGATTCTGGACCACATTTAGATCTTGTAAATCTCTTATGGGCTCGGGCTAACATGTTGAATACTAGTCTATGCTTATTTTCTATCAAGATGTGTATTGTAGAACGCTGATGGACTTCCTATGATGTTGCAGCTTAAAATACGAAACTTCAATTTTATAAGATAATTTTATTTTCACTTTTGACTTACTTTTTGTGCATACATAGGCTTGGCTTCAGTTCTTTACTGTTCTTGTTCTTTACCCTTTTTTTGCAACCAGATGTTAACGTGCTTGGTTTGTACTGACATTATTGTATGGGATCATTTTGGGCTCATGATGAAAAGAATGTTCCAGAGGGTGGATGGGCCCTGCCTGGGAACACAGGGTTAATTCGTCCACCCCTTTGTAAAACTAGGAAGGCTTAGTGATGTAAAAAGTTAAAAAACGCGAGTGATGGTTTGTAAATATAGAATATGCTCCAATCATCATTATTGTCATCACGGTGTTTTTCAATGCAAAGGAAAATCAGCTCTATTATTCTTGCATGTAGACCTTTTCTTTTTAGTGAATGGCTATACTAAAATATAGTAGAGGTTCTAAAAGCTGTTGATTTCATTAGGGACTCTGAAAAGACGGTCTTTGAGCGTTTGCAAAGGGAATTTGAAGCTGCCCGTGCTTCTCAAACTCAAGGTAGCTTTAGATAAAGTTTTTTGAGCACTGGATTTTTTACTATTCATATAAGATTTTGAAAATACTGTTGGCGGCTGCCATTTTGTGCTTCTTTGCATGTGGCCATATGTTGTTGGCTCATGATATTCCATGCATTATCTGTGATTTATAAGTCTTTTTTGTAAGTTTTTGAAATAATTAAATTAACATCAACTGCCAAGCAAGGAAGAAACCGGCAGATATGCAAGTCATGCAAGATAAGGAAACATATATGCATTAACCTGCTAAGATATCAACATTGGAGTGAAACCCATTCAAAAACTTAGGAAGGAAATAGAAAACAGAGTTTTGGAGAAATTGTACCCTCATGTAACAGTTTGTGATCCAACCACTTCGTCATATGCCAAAAGCTGCAAACACCTGTTTGGGAGTATAGAAACTTAGACAAAATTTCCACCTTCTGCATGTGTAATAATATCTTGCAACTTCTTTCTTTTGTCAACAACTAAGTAGAAAGTAGTAATTATGATACATAATATTGGATACAGCAGTGAACCCTTACTCTTATCTTTATTGAAGATTGAAGGGAAATACAAAAAGATGTTTGTTGGCTCACTAGGAGTTTATTTTCAATGTAATTTCTGGAATTTAAGTCGTAGACTCCATATTTTCTTAACAACCAAAAATGTTGTTAAGTTTAGAAAAGATGAGTTGTGAACAGTGACAACTGTTCTTGTTACTTAAAATGAATAATCTGGAAAGTCAGTCAACTCGCCCATTCTTAGAAATCGTCGTGATAATGAAATTACAAATTATTATCCTGTTTCTTTAAATTTAAAGGACCTTAGACACTAAAAGAAATATCAGTGTTTTGATGGAAATCCTATTAGATATATTATACAAAGATTTTTGTAAGCTGGATTCTTATTTTAGGAAAACTAATTATGTTTTATTATGTAGATTTTCGAGTATTTTATGTTATTTCTTTAGTTGTTTCTACTTAAATTAGATTAGATAAAACCCTATATAAAGGGGGCTTTTGCATTTTATTTTAGCAACTCATAAATTGGATAGACACTTTCTCTCTCCTCTCTCATATGTCTCACTGATTCCTCCTCTTTTTCCCTCACTTCCTCTTCTCTTCTCTTATTCTCTTCCTGTTTCCCATCCTTCTACAAATCCAGTTTTTGTCCGTTGTTCCCACCATCCTATTAGATGTATTATATGGAGACTTTCCTTGTTTGATTCTTATTTTAGGAATAGTAAGTAGGGTTTACTTTATATAATTTATTTATTTGTTTCTACTTAAATTAAATTTGTTAAAACCCTAAATAAGAGGGGATTATGCATTGTTTTTTACTTGCCTTTGATACATTGAATAAACTTTCCGTTTCTCTCATGTCTCACGCCTATCTCTTTGATTCCTCTCCCCTTCTGCAATTCTAGTTCTTGTTTGATTGTGTACGTTGTCATTTTCTTTTCAATTCTACTTCCATTCTTGGAGTTTTAATTGTTATCCTTATAATAAGAAGATTATCTCTCCTATTATTATAACATCTTAGTCCTTAGAATATTTGAAAACCGATTTTACGTATCACCATTCACTTGTAAGATATATTTTTTCATAATGTTCTTAATTCGATGTGAATTTTGTGGATATTGCATTAAAGACATGATTTCCATGTAGGTGTGAATGTGTAAATGGACCAGATCTGCCTATATCCCGATAATACAACAGATATTTGATTGTTAAATCCATATTCGATTTATTATGTTATCGGATATTTGATCCATTAATCCGATCCGAAATTAAGGAAATTAGGAAAAAATCAATGTTGGAATCAAATTTTTTTTTTTTCCAATTCTTAAATGGGTTTAATAATTATAAAATTTTCAACTTTTTTATGTTTTGAATTTGATAACTTCTTTATTCTAAATCTATTTATTTTCTCATTTATTTATTTTAGTGATAAATAATATGCCATAAAAATATTTTACCGTCTCAATTATTTATAACAAATCAGATCAGATTGTTATCGGATCGAATGAACCTATATCCATATTTGATCTATTTAGGTAACAGATTATTGGATTCGAATCTTAATTGGATTATCGGACTGAAACTCTAAATTTATCTCCCATTAATTTCATCGAATTCGGATAAAAATTCAATTCATTGACAACTTTATATACAATTAAGAGACAAAACATATTTTCATTTTACTTTTACTATTTATGCTATAATAAAATTTCCAAACTGATGAACTGCTAGGTATTTAGAGTATTTATCTTTTAGATAATTTATTTGCACAAAATATTTTGACTACACGAGATTATTGTTATATTGCGTGTTGATTATTAGTGTAGGATGCATATCTTCTTCTTCTGAGTTTTGTTGAACTTTATTAAATACCTTTGTCACACTTCAAATATTATCTCTTTGTTAGTTTTGTAAGTATGTTAATTAATTTGCAGAAGTATACTTAGATGGTGAGCAATGGAATGATGGTTTATTAGCAACAATAAGGGAGCAGGTATGATTTCAGTCACTCGGTTTAGTAGTTTTAGTAATAATTCTTTTCATTTTCCATGGAGATTGTAGAGTTGAGAATTGAATTGAAATTGCTTTTCTTTATAGAAAAAAAGCCATTTTTGAATTTCATTGGAAAAACAGTTATTGTGGAAATTTTTTGTTTCTCTTCGTTTTCTCATGTGCATCCTTTTGTGCTCTGATTTTGCTGCTTACTAGTTGGTAGCGTATCTTGTCTTCATATAAGTTTCCACTTTCAGAGGCACGCTATGTTGTTATTTATGGTAGGTTCACATGGAGGCTGAAAGAAAGGCAGCACAATTGTCAGGGGATACAACTGTGTTGCAGCCAGTACTTCCTTTTCATGGAAAAATTACTTATAGAGCTGGAAATAAGGTATTTTATGATTGTTAGGAATTTATACTTGTTAATGTTTCTTAATAAATCCCGGAATTTTGTACTTTGTTTTTCGATTTCCGGTGTCATACTGAGATGGTATTCTTCTATTTTCCTGGTATTGAAGAAAGAGAAGAAGTGTAGAAAAGTTTCAACCAACTTCTACCTGTTTAGTACTGGTCATGCACCAATTTCATTTTCTATATGGTAAAGTGAGATTTGCCTTATAGATGTGATCAACAATCTGCTGGTGAAAAAAATAAGAGTACTTGTGAGTTGTAGCACTCGTGCCTAGTACTTTCTCTATGGCTTAGGCCTTAGTAATTAGTATGAATTAGTTTCTTGCTTCTTGGATGGCACAAGCATTCTGATCTTTTTACCTCTAAAACACTTGACATTCGCTGGTATAAGAATTCAGCATTAACCGGCAGCCTGTATTACACATTGTGCACATGCAGTTACTAGTGTTGGAGCACTCAAGTTCCCCTCCTTGTCTTAAGGGGAAGTCTTCTTGTTTTCTTGGTGGGGAATATTGAATACTGTTCTGAACCAAATCTAAATATGAAGGAAAGAAGTAATGGTCTTATGCATACTACAGTAGCACACATTAGTATCCATTTCCTGTGTGGTGCCCTTAGGAGTATAATTAAGCTACCACCTGATTCATCTTATAAGAAATGTTGAATTTTATCCCTTTAAACTGGAGTGAACTTGAACACAAGTGATTTAGGGGTGAAAGACTGGTGATGCTACGCTTCCCAATGTTTTAAAAGGCTTAAATAGGTACCGATGCTTTTTTCCTTTCGTGAGGTGAGGAGTAAGCCTCAAGGTGTAGTGAGGCCTCCACAAACTAAAATAATAAGTCAAAATTATAAAATAATACGAAAGAAATTTTTTCCCAGAATTTTAAAATCCGAAGAATTGGAATTTTTGCTGAATTATATGCGTGACTGCGTGGCTGCCTTGCAATCTCATGGAAGAAGAATTTGAGAAATACAAAAAGATAAAAAAAAATTGAAATCAGAGAGGATATGATATTATTAAAAAAATATATATAAATGAAGACATATTACCTGCCGAAAATTTTAGAATTGCCGGTGCTGCCTTGATTTTTGTAGAAGGCCTCTTGTTTCTTGGAAGTGGTGAGACGTGAGGTAGTATAGTGGAGTTCTTTAGGACTTTTTACTGGATAATCCTACAATAAAAAGAATTGATGGGCTCAATTTTTGTTTTATTATTTGAGAACGAGATGAACCCTGTAAAAATCCCCTTTTAGAGATGAAACTCATGCTTACACTTCAAAAAGAGGGAAAGAATAAAAAAAGAAAAACAACTCAAAGGTCACAATAAAATTGAGACGCACACCTCACACCCCTTGAGAGTCGCACGTACTAAGCTTGTCTTATTGAAAAAGTACTGTAAGTACCACCTCAAGGCACAAAAGTGCATTTCGCTGTAAAGCAGGCCTCAAGGTGTGCCTCACTGGCACCACTTTAGACCATGCCGTTTCCAGTGTGGAGGCTCCCAGGTGATAGTTAAACTTCCACCTATTTATCTTATCGGAAATGTTGAATTTTATCCCTTTAAACTGTGGTAAACTTGGAGCACAAGTGACTTAGGAGGCAGTGTATGCTGGTAGACTAGGAGGCTTGTTTGAACCTTAGATTTAATTCAGGTGGACCAAAATTACAACCATAAGCCCACATTTGCTTCAATGACTTCTCCTACTACAAGGATTATGACTCCAAATAATGAGAATCTTTAATTGCGAAAGGTAACTCTAGACCAATAACTACATAAATAACTAATATTAGAATTCCACACTTGTCCTTTGTTGTGCATCTGTTTTACATAAGACCCTGTTGACGTTTAGGTAAATGGCAGCAATTTTAATTGATTATGAACAACATGATTGACTACTTAATAAGGCATTCTTTATGAGCAGACAATTTGCTGTTTGGAAGGAGCAAGGATTGGCATACTATATGAGACATCATTTGCTGGTAATTACAAACTTTCTGGTTTCATACGAGTATGGATTATTACTAATTGGGGAAAAAAAATTATCTGGTGCTGCTGAAAGTTTATAACAATTTTCTCTCATTTATTGTTTCTAATAGGATCATATTCAATAGTGTTTCATTTTTGTGAACGAATTTGTAAAGGTTGGTTTTTAGCTGACTGGTCATTGTGATTAATTGAGCCATTCTGGCTACAAGGATGATTTTTTTTGTGGATATAAACCATAAATGGAAACATCTTGGAAAAAATAAATGGGAGTAGACTTGAGAGAGTTTTTTGTGTTAAATTTTGAATTCAAGCAATTAAGTAACTGGCCAGGGACCCACAAAATTGCTTCGACCAATCAAACTCAATAACATGACTTTCTACTTGATTCTTGTGTGCCCCATGCACTTGTTGTAGCGCCCCAAAATTTCACAAACACTGGAGTGTTACCAAAAAATTAATTTCTTTGCGAAACGATAAAATAATATTCTTTAAATAAAAATAACTGGAATATCCATAATGAAAACATAATCACAAATTAAATAACCGTCTTTGAACAAAGTAAATTGACTAATAATTTAATGAAAAAATAAATTTAATATTTTATCTCTTCGATTTCTCTTGGCAGTCACATCACCGTTCCGCCACTGTTCTAATCGACTCGAACTAATTTGTAAAATATTGTAAGAGTGAGTATTTAAAAATACCCAATAAGATACGTGCAGTTTTCATACACAATTATATCACAATAAGATAGACACTTCATACCATTCTTCTCTTATGGAGTATATTAGTGACCAAGTGACATACCCGTCTTAGGTCATCTTAAATTCCTGTAGGATCTCTTATCTCCTAATAAAGAGCCTGAATACATAAATTACTGAATATAAAAGTATAAGGAAACAAACCACTTGCACATAAGTATCTTATCTTGACTTTGAAATGTTGGAAATAATAAAATAATGCATGTGAAAACCCTTTTCTATGATACTCTCCCTCTCTGCCTTGACTATTTCTTTTCTTTAGACAAAGAAAACTTTCTGAAGTTTCTGTAGGTATGTATGGAGGTACGTGTGCTTTATATATGTGAGACAAGAGTAATAGATAAATTTCACTTAAACAGAATTTATTTGATTTAATCATAATTAAATTGTTATTATCACCTGCATGCATACATGTATATGTATAAGATAATGATGAAGTGTTAAGATAACCAATCAAACTCTTGTTTTTCTTTTAATAGTAACGTGTCCTCATCTTTCATCAAAAAAGAGGGTTGATGGGACATGGCTTCCAGCCTTTGACTTTCTTTTGGACTTTGACTGTTAAAACTATTGCCCAATCATAGCCAAGATTTTCAATTTCACTTTATCTACACTAACAAGTGAAATCTTCATATGGGATTTGGATTAAATTTTGGTAAAACAAATCATGATATGACACATGTACTTTGATTGAAAGCTAGTACTTGAACATTCTACAAATAGGATTACAATTTAACTTTTAATCTTTATCAAAATAAATATAGGATAACCATTAACCCTTTTTTTCACACGTGAAACATGGTTTTTTTTTTTTTATAAGTAATGAAACATTTATTAAAACAGGTTCAGTATACTAGAAGTATACAAAAGGACAAAAGAATCACAGATTACAATGATCCAACAACTCTACAAGAGAGCTGAAGGAATGGAAACCCAAGCCCTTCACCCACTCAAACAATAAATGAGAGAAGCTACTCTTCAACTCTGGAATGGACGTCTCAATGTCCTCGAAATGTCGAGCATTTCTTTCCCTCCAAACACACCAAAAAACACAGTGAGGGACAACCCTCCACACCAAGGTAGTCCTACTTCTGCCCCAAGGCCCCTTCCAACATGAGAGAAGATCCAAACAGTTCTCGGCATGACCCACTGTACACCAAACAAAGCAAACACAAAATCCCACAACTCTCGAGCAAGCTTACAGTGCAGAAGGATATGGTCAGGACTCTCCTCGCTCTCCCTACATAAACAACACCAATCAACCAAGATAAGGCCACGTTTTCGAAGATTATCAATCGTCAATATCTTCCCCAATGCTGCAGTCCACGAGAAGAAAGCCACTCGAGGAGGGACCTTAGATCTCCACACACACTTCTAAGGAAAAGTTCTCATATATGGGGAACTCAAATAACGATAAAAACTCTTCACTGTGAAAGCCTTAGAACCCGTAGCACCCCAGCTAATCAAATCCTCCCCTCTTCCTTGTAACGGAGTAGAATACAGAAGGTCCATAAAGGAGGAGATGGATTCCAGCTCCCAATCCTGCACACTACGAGTGAAGAGCACATCTCATTGAAGCATACCATTGGTGTGAGACATGAGATCGGCTACTGACATATTTTTGTCTAGAGAGATAGAGAAAAGCTCCGGATAAGCCTCCTTCAATGGCACTTCACCACACCACTTATCATGCCAAAATTTCACCCTCGATCCATCCCCCACCCGATAAAACAAATGTTTCGAGAACGCAGGCCAACCTCGATGGATAGACTTCCATAAACTTACCCCATGAGATTCCTTTACTTCCTTAGAACACCAACCCCCCCAGTTGCTGCCATATTTAACCACCACCACTTGACGCCACAAAGCATCCCTTTCCATACCAAATCGCCACAACCACTTGCTTAAAAGAGCCCTATTGAAACGTTGAAGGTTCTTTACCCCCAAACCACCATTTTGAACAGGCTCACAAACCTGGGACCACGAGACTAAGTGGAATTTTGTTTCCTCTCCCATACCCGACCAAAGAAAGTGCCTCTGTATCCTCTCTAAACGGTGTGCCACCCCAGTCGGAATAGGGAAGAGCGATAAAAAGTAAGTGGGTAAACTCGAGAGGGTGCTCTTAATTAAGGTCACCTTCCCCCCTTTTGATAAATAAAGGCGTTTCCATCCTGCTAGCCGCTTCTCCAAACGCTCAATAATTGGATTCCAAATCGATTTAGCCTTAAAGGAAGCACCCAAAGGCAACCCCAGATATTTCATAGGGAGAGACGCAGTTTGACAACCCAAAATTTGTGCTAAGACCTCCAGATTAGACACCTCGCCCACAGGAACCATTTCAGACTTGCCCAAATTAATCTTCAGCCCTGAAACCGCCTCAAACCATACAAAAACAGATCGCAAATGCTCCATTTTAATCGGGTCAGCATCACAAAAAATTAAAGTATCATCCGCAAACAGTAGATGGGAGACCCTCACTTGGTGATCAAGAGGAGAACCCACCATGAAACCCGAAAGTCGTCCTCTATTGGTAGCCCGATCCATAATCCGACTAAGAGCCTCCATCACAATAACAAAAAGTAAAGGGGATAACGGATCCCCTTGCCTTAAGCCCCTCGAACTCTCAAAAAAACCACTTGGGCTCCCATTAATAAGGATAGAAAATCGAACCGTAGACATGCAAAAACGTATCCACGAAATCCATAACTGCAAAAAACTGCATCTCCAAAGCAAATAAAGAAGAAACTCCCAGTTGACGTGATCATAGGCTTTCTCCACATCAAGTTTGCATAAAACACCAAGCTCTCCCTTTTTCATTCTACTATCCAAGCATTCACTAGCTATAAGAACCGAATCCAAAATCTGTCTCTCCTGGACAAAAGCGTTCTGAGATATAGAGATTATCTTTGGCAGCACCACCCTCAATCTATTAGCCAAGATTTTAGCCAAGATCTTATAAAGCCCACTCACAAGACTGACAGGACGGAAATCCTTCACCTCAACCGCCCCCACTTTTTTTGGAATAAGGGCTAGAAATGTAGCATTAAGACTTTTCTCAAAGGTTCCAGACACATGAAAAGCCCTCAACACAGCCATGATATCCGGTTGAACAACTCCCCAACATACTTTAAAGAATGCCATAGAGAAGCCATCTGGACCCGGCGCTTTATCACCATTGAAACCTTGTATAACTCCCAACGTTTCCTCCCCTCAAAAGGTCTCCCTAACCAAGCCGAATCCTCAGCTGAGATCATAGAAAATTCAAGGCCATCAAGCAGCGGTCTCCTCGACCCTCCTTCCTTGTATAATTCTCGATAAAACTGAATGATGCCCGTCGAAATTGCCTCTTGATCATTAGTCAGCACACCATTGATCATCAGGGAAGAGATAGAGTTATACCTGCGACGAGAATTAGCTATGCGATGAAAAAACTTAGTATTTTTATCACCCTCTTGTAACCAAAGGGCTCGAGATTTCTGACGCCAGCTGATCTCCTCTTGCAGAAAGGACCTTTCAAGTTCCCCCATTAGCCTAACTTTCCAAGCTCTCTCTTCACTAGATAGCGGACGTATTTCCGCCTCCCCATCCAGCACACTCAGCTCAGCCATAGCTTGCCGCCTCCTATTCTGAACATTACCAAAAACCTCCTCATTCGATTTTTTCAAATCTAGTTTGAGTGCTCTCAATTTCCTGGCCAGAATAAAGCTAGGGGATCCTTCAAAACGATAAGACTCCCACCACTCTTTCACCTGCTCCACAAAACCATTCGATTTCAACCACATATTCTCAAAACGAAAGGGTTTCTTTCCTCTGGAAAAGTCTCCACACTCCAGCATAATAGGATAATGATCAGACAAGAGTCTAGGGAGCCGCTTTTGATGAATAGCTGGAAAATGATCTTCCCACTCCGTTGAGAATAGGAATCTATCTATCCGAGGCATGGAGGCATCCATACGGTTATTGAACCATGTATATGTACCCCCCTCCAAGGGAATATCAAGAAGCCCAAAGTAAGAAATGAAGTCTGAAAATGCCTGCATAGCTGGAGTAAACACTTCCCCCCTCAGTGTCTCTGTGGGAAAGCGAATAACATTAAAGTCCCCGCCAATACGCCACGGGATGCCCCACCAACTCGCCAAACCAGCCAACTCCTCCCACATCAAAGACCTCTGAAACATGGTTGTCACCTATACATTAAGAAGGTGTTTGGTGGAGATTGAAATTATATTTTTAGTAGATCATATAGAAGTTTTTGAAATGTGTGGTTGAAAAGTTGTGGGACCCATGAAAGATGTGGTTTATATTGATTGTTTGATTTTGACTTTGATTAAAATCAGATTTTAATCCAAAACAAAAAAGCCCTAAATCCTAAACCAACTTAATTAATTACAAAGACATCCATTCTTGGAACTACAATATCTTGGGCCTAACTTTTCAAAATTAACTTTTTCTCAAGCCTAAAATATATGATTATATACGAGCTATCCAACAAGTACAATATTGATATACTTAACATCACTCTATCAAAATCCAAATATTTGACCCAAAAACATAAGAATTTAAAACATACTTCACTTTAGTCCCCCAACTTTCAAAATAATAAGATATAATATATAGAACAAATAAATTTTTTTATTCTAAAATTTCGGGGTGTTACACTTGTAATATCACCGTTCATTCAGATGAATAATGAACTAATATTGGGAATTAGTAACTTTTTATCTAAGCTGTAAGTGTGATAAAAGCATGGAAATGCAGAAGTGTAGTAGATACTGAAGAAGTAAACTTGATTGTCCTAGAAAATCTTGATATGGCTCAATGTCCTTTTAATTGCAAGGTTATATGTAATTTCCTTAGCTTTCTTAGAATCACATCGAAAAACCTACTTATGTAGAATTGGAACTGAGTCAGTCTCCAGTTGCTGTTGGTGCAAATCCATGGATTTATGTTTAACGCAACACACCTTAACAAAAGATGCATGGATGGTGACATGGAACTATATTACTCGTTAAAACAAGAGTTCATCTTTTTCTGCTAATGGTAAATACCACTGCATGATATTTACTTGAATTTGCCTAACCTATGTGGACATGCCTTAGGATCATTAAGAGAAGATAAATGTAGAGAGAGCACCCACAATATTAGCCACCCGATAAAATAGAAGTTGTTTAAAAGATACCAGTACTAAATTGATGCAGTTACATATTTTAAGTACTTAGAAGGAGCTAAATTGAGATGTCATCACTCATCGCTTAACTTTACTTGCAAATAAAAGCCTATGAACCTCTTCCTTGCAGAAAATATAGTTCCTTCTGGCATTCAAATGAGTTCACTAAATTTGTTGCAATCTATACTGCCTTCATCTAGATGATCCATTATAATAAGTTTTGTCGAACTTCACCTGAATAACCTCAAATGAATGCCAGATCTTGTAGTTATATTCAAAGAAGCTTCATTAAATTTGTTGCCATCTTCGCTGCCTACATCTAGATGTGGCATTAGGGCAAGTTTTATTGAACTTTACCAAAATAACCTCGAATGGGTATTGTTATCCCCAAAAAAATAAATAAAATAACTAAGGGCAGTTTGCGACATAATTATTTTTTCCGTGATAAAGGCCTGTTAATATTAAACGTTATGCATCCCTCCTCCCCTCATTCTGTTCTTATATGTTTGTACAGTCGAAAGTTATAACCATTCAATTGTTGGACTTCAAACAGGAGAACCTTGCGACTTCTACCATTGTGTGCTTGAAAGCAAGTCATTTCTTGAGAAAATGACTGTTCTTGAACATACAGTTCCATTTTTCTTGCCAATACGTGAAGCTGAAAATGATCTTCTCTCTTCAAATGCAATGGTGAGACTGGTTGCTTAAGCACATCATTGTTCATTGGCTGACTATATATATCTCAAAGCATCATTTCCCTTATCTTGTTTCAGAAATTCATAGACCACATGGGAGATTTATTACAGGCTTATGTTGATAGACGGGAGCAGGTATTTTGTTCCTTTATAGATACATCTTTGAAGGGTTCAATTTAATTCTCTTATATACTTTATAAAATAATTTTTCCCCTTTCCTAATTCTCTCCGTATTTCTATGTTCCCTTTTTTGAATGGATTTGTTTCGATTTTTCAAATAATTCTTCTTCGTTTTGAGTAACACATATTGTTTACTCATGTAAGCATAATTTCTAGCTACGGAACATAGTTATTCCCAGTCCAATGCTAGCCACCCATGCAGTAATTATCTAAAAATGTTTTTTAAATACAGGAGGTTCCCCTTTACGTGTGTAATTTTAGTATGCATTCCTAAAGTTTGTGATGGCAGCAGATCAGCAACCATCTTGAGTGAAAGGCTGAAACGCATAGTTTAAAGCAATCTCAAGTGTAGCTATAGTCATCTGTTGGCCTTCTGTTGAAGAGTCCTTCAATAGATATCTATTGACTTTTTGGACTCAGGGGTCAAACTAGTTGCTTTATGATCTTAAGGTGCAATATGTTGATTATGAGAAGTCATTTTTTTCTTCGACAAGTTCAAATAAGTTGCAATAAATCCCTTGTAAACCACATTCATGCTCAAGGAGATAAATCCCTCTCGGGCAGGACCTATTACATTTGGAAGCCAAAAATTATGGGATAGCAATTGCTTCACTCTTTGGGACCCTTAGGCTAAGAAGATAGGCTCATTGTTCAAATAGATTTGTTTTTACGTCTGTTCTAAATGGAAGTATGTGGATTAGCTATCTGAATTACTGATTGTTATTTTTCTTTTCTTCTTGCAAATTATATTTTGCGTGTTTTATTTTATTCAATTTAAAGAGTTGAGGCAATTGTTCTCTCCGATAATTTATGCGCATGTATAGACAATATGGTAAAACAAAGTTTTTGTTTACGTTTATACATGCTCACTAATTTCAGATAAAGCAGTTGTATATGTTAAATTTTCTAAAAAGTTCATCAATTTCATTCTGAAAATCACAAAGAACAATAGCTAGCAATCGAAAGTGAAGAATTACATAGAAGATAGAAAGGAAAAGTGATTAAATTCCATCCACTCTTGTGGAAAGGTGGGGATGCTCTATGTTCTCCAAAGAATAAATGATACAGTTAAATGCTTTTTATCTTCAAAATTGTGTTTTTAGAATCATAAAATTTTTCATGTAACTCTCCTAAAAATTACCCATATGATGCTATAGGGAATCACCTTCCATGTTTGTCCCAAAATAGAAATGATATGACAATTCCAATTATTCAACAATTTCTACTACTCAACTCTATGTTACGAACTTGATGTTTCAAGGATCCATGATAGACTTGGGTTCTCTTAAATCCGTCCCTTTTGGTCTTGTGAAGCAGTAGGTCATGTGAGACCAAAGCTTGGTTGGCAGCAAGTGATTCATGAAGTTAGGCATGACTAAAGAATGGAAACTTTTTATTGATCAACTACTCAAAATACCACAATGAGTGTGGAGCTAAATACTAAACTTAGGACATCACACAAGGAAGATAAACAAAGAGTTTGAAGGAATAGAATCTTTTTATTGCTCACAAATTCTATCTACAACTTGATTATTGCAAATGAGCTCTTTACCCTTATTTATAGTTGTATATCGTAAGTTGTAAGTCATAACTTCCAGAAGTGGACATGGGCGATAAATTCAATCAAATGGTTAAAAGATGCTCTCTAGATACTTGTGTTCAAATATCCAAGATGTTTATAATATAGGCAGGCTTTTTTTTTTTTTTT
>CAIGRF010164080.1:0-17269 GCA_903798235.1 Fraxinus ornus
TTAACGTGCGATTGTCGGAGAATTTTTAAAATTTACGTATATTATCGAAATTCAAATTTATTTTGATTTTGCCTCTGTTTGGTGGAGATTAAAATCAAATTTTTAGTAAATTTTGATAAAAATTAAACAGTTATAGATTTTATGAAATATGTTATTAAAATTAATTGTTAACTTTAATTTATATTTCATTCGATACCAAAAATAATTTTATAAAAAAATATTAAAAAAAATAACAAAAGACAAAAAAAATATAAAAAAAATAAAAAAAAGTAGTCTGCTTTGGCAAAGCTTACTACATGCTTTGCCTTGCATTTTGGCAAGGCAAAGTGCATACTGTTCTCCTGCGCGTGGCGCGCGGGAGGACAAAACTGATATTCGTTATTTCACAATTCTTTATTGAAAAATTGAATGGAAATGATGGTTTGTACAATCAAATATGTAATTAATGGTAAAAATATCAAAAAAATGAAATGTATGGACGTTTTTCGCAATAACGGTGAAAGATAGAGACATTATGTACTAATTTCCCTTTTAATAATTTATTTGTGACTTATTTGCGTTTTTAAAAAAAAAATTGAGACTGTGTTTGCAATTAGTTTTTTCTTTTTCTTTTTGTTTTATTTAAAAAGAGTGGTATATTCGTCATTTCATAATTTTTAATTGAGAAAATACATGAAAATGATATTTTCAGCAATGAAAGATGAAAATAAGGGTAAAAATAGAAGGCAAAAAAAAAAAAAGATAGGTACGAGCGTTTTCCACAATAATAATGAAAAGTGAGGACGTTATTTGCTAATTACCCTTATAAATTAGGAAGAATTTCAGTGTGGTCCCCCAACTTATGGACCATTTTGCAATATAAGTCTCCAACCTACTTTTCTCGGCAGTATCAGTCCTAGCTTATTAATTTTGTAGCAACATTACTCCCCAATGCCTATTTGTGTTAGTTTGACAGTCAACTCTCCCTTATATAATGACCCTTAGCATTATTATAAATTTTTTTTTTTTTTATAATTGTGGATGTCCGGCCCGCTTCTGCGCACCTCGACTAATTTCACGGGGCTTTGAAGTTTACGACCGGATACTCACCTTAGTGGCCCTGAGGGGACTCGAACTGGTGACCATTATTATAATATTTATACCTTATCTAATTAAGATTAAAAAATAAATCAAAAGGTAAGAAAACAATTAAAAAAATAAAGAAACTTATCCCCGCTTTGATTTTCATTATTTTCCAAAATACATTTTTCTCTTTCTTCATTTCAACCACATATTTTTCAATAAAATAATATTACACGCAAATTTAAAGTTTTTCCTTATTTTTTTACCACATAAAATAGAAATTATTATTTTTCTTTTGTTTGTTATTATCTTTTTAATTTATTCTATTTTAAATTAAAAAGAAATGAGGGCAATTATATTAACACCACAATTTTTGAAAGGTATACGTTTAGGGGTGTCCAAAATATCCGAACCGAACTGGACCGAACCGAGCGATTTTTCATAAGTTAAAGATCCGAACGGATACCCGAATCGAGAACCGAAAGGTTTGGGTCGGGTCTCGAGTCTAGACCAAGAACCGAAGAATCGAATGAGACCCGAAACTAAATAATTTTTTTATTGAATTAATTAAATTATTTTATTTTTTTCTAAATAAATTANTCTAATTAAGATTAAAAAATAAATCAAAAGGTAAGAAAACAATTAAAAAAATAAAGAAACTTATCCCCGCTTTGATTTCCATTATTTTCAAAAATACATTTTTCTCTTTCTTTATTTCAACAACATATTTTTCAATAAAATAATATTACACGTAAATTTAAAGTTTTTCCTTATTTTTTTACCACATAAAATAGAAATTATTATTTTTCTTTTGTTTGTTATTATCTTTTTAATTTATTCTATTTTAAATTAAAAAGAAATGAGGGCAATTATATTCACACCACAATTTTTAAAAGGTATACGTTACTCCATATTTTTATTGCAATGAAGATCTCCAACCTTTACTAATTGTAACATCTATGACATTATTTTTTTTGTCGCATTCTTATGTTTAATTTTCAATTTCAAATTTTTTTTTTCTTGATTATAGTTATCGTCAAAATATTTCGTTAGCATGATTTGAAATGTGGAAGATATATTTTATCGAAGTTTTAATATTTATTATTTATTCAAAAAATAGAGGAACAAATAAGTTTTTTATGTCTTCCTAACGAATTCTTTTGTACAGAAATTGTCATTAATGACAATCTGCTAATTAATTGAAGTTTAAGGATAAAAATACGATTTAAAAAAAAAAAGGACATAAATGTGACAATGTGCAAAAGATTAAATAAATTGTGGCAGGACCCTTAAAAATAAAGCTCATGTTTAGTCAAATAAGTTCAAAAGCAACTTTTGAATCTCAAAATCTATTTTTGACTTTTCAAAAGTCATGTCAAACAGGTCAAACAGGGGCTTAATGTCAATATTATTTTATTGAAGAATGTATGGTTGAAAATGAGTAGAAGAATGAGAATGAAAAAAATAATGTGGGTCAAACAGGGACTTAATGTCAAAATGACATAAAGCTCCTGTTTGATTTAGATATAAATTTAATTTTTAAATTTTTTTTTTTTTTTATAAAAATTGACGAAATGTGTGGTTAAAATTTATTGTTGATTTTGATTTTGTTTTTAATCCAACTTTTTAGTTGAACCAAACATGGACAAAAGAAGCATCAAGGACTAAATTCTTCACGAGCAAATAGGCTGGGAACGATACTGCCAAATAGATAGGTGGAGAACCAAGTTGTGATAATGCCCATATATTGGGGTCCGGTGATGAAATTCTTCCTGTAAATTATTTCAAAATCTTGCGGGGGGCTTACCCAAAAGTAAAACCCTCACTCGGCGATTCCCCTTCCGTTTGGAGAGAAAGCAAAGCTAACAATGGAAGGCGCCTCGTACCAGAGATTCCCGAAGATCAAAATCCGGGAGGTGAGGGACGATTACATGAAATTCGAGCTGCGGGAGACGGACGCGAGTATCGCCAACGCGCTTCGGCGTGTGATGATTGCGGAGGTGCCGACAATCGCCATCGATTTGGTAGAAATTGAGGTGAATTCGTCCGTTCTCAACGACGAATTCATCGCCCACCGCCTAGGGCTCATTCCGCTTACCAGCGAGCGTGCCATGGGGATGAGGTTTTCACGAGACTGTGATGCCTGTGATGGAGATGGTCAATGTGAGTACTGCTCAGTGGAGTTTCATTTGAGAGCAAAGTGTATTAATGACCAGACCCTTGACGTCACTTCTAAGGATTTGTATAGCTCTGACCACACGGTTGTTCCTGTTGATTTTTCGGATTCGTCTTCTGGCTTTGAGAACTCGGAGAATAAGTATACTTTTATCTCCACCTCTCCGCGCGTGTGGTATATCTATGTTGGATTTTCAAATTTTATATATTTCTACTTGGCTGTGGTGGTAAATGCAAGTAATTATTGGTTTGAAGATAAGGTTTTTCTGTCTATTCTGTAAGCAGTTTCTCCTATTTGTGCTGGTGTTGTAGATGGCTGTAAATTCTTAGGTTAAGTATTGAGTCTTGTAGGGGTTGCGCAGAATTTCCATTTTCTTTTTGGGAATGTCAAACATAGTGAATTTGAGGTGTGATTTCTTGAAGAAAGGGTTTTGCAGAGAAGATATGCAAATTAAAGGTTACAATAAAAATTTTAGAGTGTCTAGGTTAACTTATTTTCAAATGGAAAACTACAAAAAAGGTAGATAAAAGAGGGAAAGTGCGAAGATGAAATTCCTGTAATGTCCGTAGGGCAGAATATGTGCCAGTCATGAACTTTTTTGGGTATATTATTGCTAATAACATGCTCCAATTATTATAAATCTCTATGATTAATTTAAATGCAACCTATTGAAAATAAGGCTTAACATGGCTTTTTGTAGTTGCAAATGATTTTGTTCCATTGAACTTCCAAGATATTTAGTGATAAACTAGATGAAATGGTGAGAAAGTATTCATGTACCCATCCCAATTGGAAATAAGACTTCTTTTTTTTCTTGTATCCAACCCCACAACCCAACCAAAACATTTATACAAAATAAATAAATAAACCCCCTAAGACTTTGGTGGAATAAATGCTCCACTAGTAGCTTGGAAGACGTCTAAACAATATGTATTGCTCATTTGTGAAGAATATAGTTTTCGTAGCACTTGTGCAGAAGCAGAAAGCAAATTATTGCAATTTGTTTGCCATCTTAGAAATTTTCATAATGCTTTTTCCATTTCACTGTCATCTTCAAGTGCCATGCGAAATTTTATTCCTTTGTGGAAATTATGTGATTTTGTTATGTTTTTTTTTTTTTTTTTTGAAGCCTAAAAAAATGTGAATGCTTTTACTACATATCTCTAGTGTGTGGGGAAGTCTTGATCCTGGAAGCTATTGTGAATGGATTCTTATCTATATTTAGTTGCATATTTCTGTCAGTGACATGTTAATTTGTGTTATTTAAAATAGGCTATTGCAAGTAATACATGGTTGAAAGATTTGGATTTTATCGAGAATGGACCAAGATTGATAGAAAAATGAGAGAAAAAAGGCTTTCTAAAACAAATTATAACCTTGTTGATTTGAAGACAGGAAATTTTTCATTCTTAGCCCTTACAATGGCCCCGGTTAAGTTAACGTCACCGAGTTAATAAGGTAGGGAGTTGTCCCTAAACTTGACCCTGTCAAGATAATATGTTTGATCCTGTCTGTTGAGTTAACTTTATGGGGTCGAGTTATCCTCTTTCAAGAAAAATTCAACTGTAAATGTGAAGATGTTTGATTGCAATAGAGATGATGTACATCCAAATTTGTTTGATGATCAACAATTTGGGTATGCCTATAATTCTTTATTTCTTTCCTTATCCATATCGACGAGACAAACTGTTGGCAAAAAATGCTATGCAAAAATTCAAAAAATGAGGGGAGTAATCATGAAAATCCAAAGAGGAAACCTATATAAAAAACAACTTTGTTGGATTAAACCTTTTTCAAATGGGTATGTTTGACATTTTTTTTCATCTTTTAATTTAGAATAAGGCCCTTACTGAAACCTTAAAAAAGGCGCCATCTCCACTCCCAAAATATGGAGTTTTTGAAAAATATACCATTAAGATTTAGGAATGAATTATGAATCTGATATTAGATTTTATTTGGATTCCCTTTGCATTAAAAGACAGGAGATTAGAGAGATTTAGAAGGGGAGTTCGAAGTTTCAACCTTGATGCCTAGAGTCCAGAACATTGTTTGTGGTAACAATGGTATATCCATGAACTTTCGGTTGTTATATTCTTCGTGGTAATATATTAGCTCAATTAAGTTATTTAGGTCGTATAGAAACTTGATGTCTAGAGTCCAGAAACATATTTTCTAATGCTTTTTCAGTGCATTATCAGGGTTAACTGTTGTAAAATTTCTTTTATGTGATTTACTGCTATGATTTTTGAAGTGTAATTCAAGAACTGATCCTATTCACCGATAAATTGTGTCATTTTATTTAATGAGTAATAAAACTAACAATGTTGGGCCACTTTTTGTTGTTTCTGCTTCATTTTTGTTGATCTTGCATATAAGATCTTCAGTGGCAATAATTTTCTAGGGAATGAATACTTGGATGATTAATGTCTATTATAGGGGAATTATAATTGTGAAGCTACGCCGTGGTCAGGAGCTGATTCTAAGAGCCATTGCTCGGAAAGGAATTGGTAAAGATCATGCTAAATGGTCACCTGCAGCAACCGTCACTTTCATGTATGAACCTGAGATTTATATCAATGAAGAATTGATGGAGAGCTTGTCACCTGATGAGAAAAGGGAGTTTGTTGAAAGCAGTCCTACCCCAGTGTTCAAATTCGATGAGATTACGAATCAGGTTGATCACAAATCTCAATACTCTGTTTGGATTTGGAATTATATGTATGATGAAATGATGTGTGCTTATTGAGCTTCTCTCTTATTTTTTCCCATATGTTTGATCTTTTGAAATTTCATTCAGCTGATTTTTTGAGACACTTAGCCCATGTTTGGCTACCGTTTATAAACAATCAAACCACTTTTTATCCATGTATTGTATGGGGCACACAAGTACTACCCACTTATCCACCACTCATTTCTTTTTATTAATAATTTAAACCATTTATACAACAACTCCGGAACATGCTTGTAATTCACACTATATAACATTTCTTATGTTCCTTGTGACATCCCATATAGCAAATTTTTTTAAGTTACAAGCATTCATAATAATGTTTCCTTGGACTTGTAAACGACTGCTTGGTTGTTACTATGCAGCACCTCTTTGGTTTCTTGATTCAAGTCCGACTGTTTTAGTTTCTTATCATAGCTAATAGCTTGACGTGCTTGTCATGTAAGTGGTGTGCATTTGATGTGTAGTCTTGTGTACAATGAGTCATTAGTATCGAAGGAGAAATTTTAGAGTAATTTAATAAAAAGATAGGTTTGTGATATTTGAATCTTATAGAATTGATTTATGGATGCCATCAGAATTTATAGCAGTAGATGGAGTTCATACAATCTTTGGTTCTCATAATTACTTGTTAAATGACAGTCAACACAACCATATATCTCCTCTCCGTAGCACAGACACTTCAATTAGAGTAGTGTGTCCGTGACGGACACGAGTCGATACCGACACTTCTCGGACACTCTAGCGTAATCATTTTTCATTTTATATTAAAAATATTATATATTGTTAATTCAAAATTATTAGCAAGTAACAAATATATACTCATGTTTAAAAGATTTCAACAAGAAACATTAATAACAAGTATAAAACTAAATTTATACTATATAAATGAAGAGTTTTTAAGAATTTAATCAACGTGCCGATGACGTGTCGTATCTGTACTTTTTTTAAAAATCGCGTGTCGGCGTATCCGACACGTATCGTGTCGGTGCATCATTGTCTCTTCTAGTTATGCAACAACAACGTAACAGGAAGAACTAAGTTTTTACTTGCTACATGATACCTTATTATTATGATTTAAAATGCAAACTAGGTAGAAAAGGGTGACCAAGAGATCTTTGATACAATTCCATAGTCCTTCCATCACACCTATATTCGGCTTGTGTATCGTAAATGACTTCTCGGCAAATGCTTTAAGCACATATTATTAAAATATTATGTTGTTTGAGGTTTTAGTATTTAATAATGTCTCTTTTTTCATTTTTAACTCTCTCCTTGCAGGTTCTGATTCATGATGCCGAGGCATATACGTACGACGAAGAGGTGATTAAGAAAGCTGAATCAATGGGTAAACCAGGCCTTGTAGAAATCCGTGCGAAGGAAGATAGTTTTATTTTTACTGTTGAGTCAACTGGTGCTACCAAGGCTTCTCAATTGCTTCTCAATGCAATAGATGTGCTGAAGCAGAAGTTGGATGCGGTTCGCTTGTCAGCTGATACTGTGGAAGCCGATGAACAGTTTGGAGAATTGGGTGCACACATGCGCGGAGGATGATTTCCCAGACCAGGTCGAATTCTACTTCAGTTTAGAACTTATTATGGCAATGAATGATCATCCATTTATGTAATTAGTTTTTGAATTTTCCTTGCAAATGCAAAATTTGTGTAAGAGGTGAACTGCATTCTAGGATAGCATCCATGCATCGTCCTTAAATTAATGTATTCTCTCTCACTCGACTTCTATTTCTGTATGATTGTTGGATAATTAGGTTACTAGCTGTTCTCAGAATGCTAGATATGTTGTAGTTCTTTTCCATCTTGTTTTGGAATTTATTCTCACTTATTTAATCCAAATGTTTTGGAAAGGAATGTACAAGTAGAGGAGCTTCAAGAAACTTTTGATAGCTGATACCTGCTTTGTGTGAAGTACATATTAGCAGGATGAACTTTGTATACAAAAATCACAGGCTAAATTATTGCTTGGAAGACACACACTGAATACTTTATCTTGATTTCCAGGTGTACCTTTTTGGTCTGAATGGGAACCTGCAAAGACTAAGCAGCCATAAATTTTAACCCCTAAACAAGAAGAAACAGTGAATTCCCCATCTAAAAACTTGGACCACCATTGCCAGTAACGCTGGCCATTCTCTTATCATATACATTCAATGCCTCTCTTTATGTAAGGGTAGCATTTGTGGGGGCACAAGGGCTAAGGTCCTACCATGGAGATATTGGACTTTTGTGTGCAGAACAATTGTCTAGTTTCTCATCTTGTGCTCAAGATTTCAGACATTAATGTGTGAACCTTCTATCTTAAAGAGCAAACTGAGGTTTTCAGTTCTTCAGCAGCATTGTTATCTAGGGAGGAGGGAGACTTGCAAATATGTTTTGTGACTAGTTATGAAAGAAATTGAGTTGGCCAGTCTAAAAAAAGTTGTAATTCTTGAGTTTAAATATAATTTTAATTCGATACGAGTGCGTAAATACACCAATTTAGATTTCACTTAGCTACTTTTGAGTATTTTGATCAAGGGTGTTCTTTTACACAACTTTGAGAGCAAATTAGTTTGAAGTATGCTATTCAGTTGATTTGCATTGGTAATTACGTAATTTCATAATAATCTCTAACGAAATTGTTTGGGTGTTTATATCTCAAAATTTCTAAAATTTCAGCAAAAAAAAAAAAAAGAGAGAGGAAAAAAAAAAAAAACTCTAATTTTCATATTTTATCCAGCTTTTTCTTCATATATTTGTGCTATACATGCGCTTGTCAGCTGTATCTATGGTTCTGTGCTACATTTAATTCCAGTTCCAATGTTAGGGTTTTTCTTTGGATAACTATTTTTTCCCGTAAATCGTTGTGAGTTTGAATGAACGGCAGACCAACAGCTTCCTGGCAAAGGAGTTGAAACGTATGTGTTTGCGAGAAATTTTGATGGCTTTGTTTGATTTATATTTCTGCTGATACTAGTGGTTTAAGGACTATGGCTGCGAATCGATTCGATCGGCTTTGATCTAGTCAAATCTCATATCATTTGANTTAAGTGTACATTTTATTGCGTACATTTTTTTTAACATTGTGTGGAAATTCAACAAGTGTTGGGCGTGAAAGTTTTTTTTCTAAAATCATTCAGTCATGTGTCGACGTGTGATACAATGTAAAAAATAATGTAAAACAAGATGTATATGTAGCATGATTGTAATTTTACTAAAAATATTGTCAAATTTTTCAATTTTTCTTTCTAACTGTAAGGGGGTGTGGCATGGCAATAAAGTTAATTGTACCGATATTTTTGCTCGAACGTCAAAATTATTTTTGATCTAAGAAAATTGTTGCATGGGCACTTCTATTTAACATAATAGTGACGGGTTTTTCGACCGCTCAATGGTCAAAAATCGGTTGTCGGGATCCATGAAAATGAGCTTGCGAGTTATGTCAATCTATGGAAATCTTCTCATGCGGCCTAACTCAGCAAGTATTAAATCATTAAATGTGAGTTAAGTGACCTCCAAATTGTGATAATATCAGGCATTACTCCTTTAGAAATAAAATAAAATCAAGTATGTCAGGAAATCCGCAATAATGCACAATAATTAATTTTACAGCACTAATTTTGTCCCCTACTTAGATGGCACTTGTTACATGTGCAAAGAAAGCGCATTGCTACGTATCGATGTTAGAAAAAAAATGATTAATAAAAAATTACACACTAATTCCTCTCGAGAAATTAGGAAATCCTATGAAGAAACTTACGAGAAAAAATGGGGGTCGAAAGATTTGATCTGTCCGTCTTCGAACGTATAAGCACTTTGTACTTTCACCCTCAACTTAGTGGTTGCAATTGAGCCGAGCGGCTCGTCGGCTCGGCCGCTCGACTCGTACTGTAGCGGCTCACGAGCTGCTCGAGCCCGAGCACGAGCTAAGGCTCGTTTTTGATGAGCGGCTCGTCTAATTTTTTTTTTTAATAAAAGGATAGTTTAAAAAAAATAATCAAAAAGGGTGAGCTCGAGCCAAGCAGCTCTGCTCGCTACAGTACGAGCTCGTCGGTCGAACCGAGCTCGCCCACGAGCAACGAGCCACGAGCTCGAGCTCGTGGGCACCCCAACCTCAATTCTTTAATCTAAATGTCGATATTTTGATATAGTTCCTGGTTGATGAGGATTAAAATCAATTTTTTTAAAAAAAAATTTGGAAAAGAATTAATAAATGTTGATGAAATGTATAGTGAAAAAGTTGTGGATTCCATAAAATATGTGGTTAAAACTAATTGTTAATTTTAATTTAGATACAAATAGTAGTGGGCATTTTTTCTGGAACCAAATAGAAATGATCAGTTTGACTCCGATTCCTCTACTAAATCAGTCAATTTTGGACTAGAGAACCAACCGTGAATTCGATTCTCTCAAATTTCTATTTTTACTTGCATCAAGATGCACTAGATTTTTAAACACTAGTCTCCAAAACTATCTCACGTTAAAATTTTATTTTTCATACATTTCTTCTTATTTTGTTTAATGGTAATCGAAATTGAAGTCTAAATAATTTTATAAATTCATTGTTTTAATGCACACAATAGAAAAAATATATTTTTAGTTTAATATTATATAATTTTTAAAATTTTTCAGTTTTTTTTAAAGTGGCCGGCCATCAAGAATCATCATCCTTAAAAATTTTCAGTTTTTCAATAGTAGACTGATGTAAAATGTGTTGCTAAAAAATAAGAAAGATTTTTGGATTTGCGTTTAATATCATTTCATTGAAAAATGTGTGGTTGAAAAAAAAGATAAAAAAATATTTTGAAAATAATGAGAATTAAACAAGGGCTTAATAGATTTTTTTATTGTTAGATTAGAAGAATGACAAGTGGTTTCATATATTTTTGTCTAATTTCAGTTGAGTTAATTTCACAAACTGTCACTGAACTTATCTAAAAATTATAAAACGATCACTAAATTTTAAAACTTGCAAAACAGTCACCGAAGTTTCATGCACTTTCACAAACGGTCACTGAAGTTATAATTTGTTCACAAACAGTCACTGAAGTTATAAAATCGGACCGAACTAGACTGCACCTACTCTTAGATATATGGTGTGTTTGAGCCACATTATGTTAGAAGAATGCATTCTGAAATAGTAGATTGATGGAGAATATGAGGTTGAAAAAGAAATGAAAAATTATTGATATTGTGAAAAATATTATTTTATTGAAAAATGTGTAATTGAAAATGAAAATTTGAATGTATACCAAACAAGGACATAAATCTAAATTTTAATTCATTTTAACTTAAATAAAAAATTTAATTTTAATTCCTACAAAATAAGGATAACTTTTTTCAGTACAAGAATTGTCCATCAACTCCAAAGTCAAAAGAATGGTTGAGAGAGTGAGAAGTTGGGAAGAGAGATACAACTTTTGCTGCCATGACAGCTTTACAGCTGTTTAGCAGGAGGGAAAAAAAAAAGAGTGGAAGAAATAAAGAAAATTCACGTGCTTTCTTTATGATAAAACAAAAAAAATAACAAGCAAAAAAGAAGAAAAGTCAAAATTACAAAGTTTAAATTCAACAATTATTGGGTGGGACTCAGCCATGTTATGATATTTCATTGTTTTGAGACTTGGGACCTTAGACTACAACCTTCACACCTAGACATGTAGTTTCTTTTGCGATAAAAGGTCAGTTCTAATGTAACTCCAAAAAAAGTAAAGAATCGAAAAATGAACTAACTTCACGATTAGGAGAATGCTTGTTTGAAAAAGTGAATTGGTAAAATTAGTTTTGATTCACTTGGACTTTCACGGAACTAACATATTCATGCACTGTTTAAGAGGGGTTTAATTTTCAATTTTTCCATATAATGAAATCGAATTTGAGATAGTTTCGATCAAACAAATAAGTCGGTCTAATCTATTTCTTAGAGCACGGGTCTAGATGTTGATCATTCATTTTCCTCGGAATTCTCCGATCGAGGACAAGAGGGGCTTATCATTGTGGTCTTTTCTCAAAGTGTAAATGAAAAGGAGTGACCATCTTTTGAAATGCATTCACATTTCTCAATCTTGTTTTTATAAAGAATTGTGTCATAATATTATGAATTAATTACGCTCAAAATAACAAAACATTTCAAGATTGTTAAGAGTTTATTTATTTTGAACTTCATGGTAGAATACACAACTTCACGAAACTGTTAAAAGTTAAATTAATGAAGCTGCCCTCGTTTTTTTTTTTTTTTGTTTACGTAGGAACCCGCAGCCGCTATCTGTGAGTGCTCACTGGGCAAATCTCGCTCCATGTACAGTAGTCCGCAAATCACACAAGAGAGATAAACCGCACTAAGCAAGCTCGGTGCGACGGACTCAATCGAGGAAGTGTTGGTAGGTGATTCGAACTCGTAACTTTCGGTCTCCGAGTTCACATGCTCTACTAAATTCATTTTCAATCATACAATTTGTATGACTTAAAATCTCATACAAATTTAATTTTATTAATATTAAATAGATTCATACTCTGTTATGATTGATTGATTTGAGTTTTTCTAATGCATCCCAATATCAAAAATCGAGATCATCTCTCCATTTTTTTTTATCTTCTTTGCTTGACCTTAAAGCAAAGGTACAAAAGTAGGACAAAAGAGATCGTCCACAAACTCAAAGATTGTGTCCCCCAAACTCAAATCATATAACCTTTTAACTCTTTGTAATCATGGATGTCTCCATTCAATTTCTCTTTTTATTTTTTTTCCTTCTTTTTTCCCTCTATCCAAGGACGTATTACTTTTCTTTTTATCGATATGGAAAGGACGTAATACTCGATAGGTTTGCAAGTGAGCATGACGTCCCAAAAAAAATTGGAGTCATGCTATGTGTACAACCGAGGTTGACAATATCGGTTGACAACCTCTCACATGAGGGGTCCACTTTTTTATTTTTAAATTTTTTAAACATGCGGACCCCATGTGCATGTGAGAGATTGTCAACCTCGATTGTACAAATAGAGTTTCGCAAAAAATTGTTTCAAGCCCGTGACTAACATTTCATGTCAAAATTCGTACTTCGACAATTTATCATAAAAGTTCCCTCCATCATAGTAATAACACTACTATTAGTGTTTCAAGTGCTCCTCCGAGCTTATAAAGGATTACACGTGCTAGCGTACAACAATTGGAAAGTCGTTGCTCAATGACTTCATTAGGTCATCCAATATATAATTAATGACATGTTTATACTATACTAAGCTAAACATATTGAACATGATTCGAGATAAAAAGAAATTAAAATATTATTTATTTTCACATATTTTAATTTAAAATGTATATTTCTTACTCAGTTATCGAAATGAGTGGGAACATTAGTAAAATGAAATCGATCCATTCTAAATAGGAAAAAAATTAAAATAAAAGGAAATAATAGGCATTTCAAGAAACTTATAATTGCAAAAGCAATTATTGCTGGGATCATTTGGTTTCCCATTTGACTATGTTATGGCATTGACTGGGAGAGAGAAAGAAATCAATCACTTCCTTTTACGAAAATAAATTTTATAATATATTTAACTAGTTCAATTATAAACTAAAATTGAAAAATAAACAAGTAAATAATTAACTCGAGTCCTAGACGTCGTGTTTTTTTTCCCTTCTAGAACATTCTTATTTAATTTTATTTCGCCTCTTCATTTGCAAGTCATATTATAGACTACTCAAGGAGGACGAAGTAAATTTTGCTAGTGGTAGCTAAGTTACGTCTTTCCGTATCGATCAACTAGAAATGAAAGTTATCAAGGAGCTAGACCAAGCCGTCGTGATCGTCCTATACCTATGAAAGCCCACCAGCTAGCATTCAAACTCAAAAGAATAGCGAATTGATGGGGCCTCAACGATCCCCAGTGGCAATATTTAAAGCTTGACAGATCGAGTCAAATGGAGGAGCTTGTTGTGGATATGGTTTCTAATTCTTGAACCGAATGTCTCAGCTGGCGACTCTGGTCCCACTCCAAATCTCTTTGTGAGTATATTCATGTTAATTAACCTATCTTACCTAAAAATTTAAATGGTTGGAGAAAAAGAAAATTATATTTATAAAGGTAATCACTCAACATAGCCAAACTGGCAAAATGAGTGGTAGCCATGCATGCATGCATGTGTTGAAACTTGAAACTTATGTGGTTACGTTCAAAATCAGTAAAAGGACAGTGAAAAACAAAGTCAAAAGGGTTTGGAGTTTGGACTATGTAAGAAAGAGCAATCAATAGGGAATATGTTTATAAGGTAATAATTATTAAATTACTGTCCATACAGATTACTGCATCTGGATTCTTAACCTTAAACTCAACGGTATAGGTACAAGAATTAGTAATGGGCCTCCAACGAGGTCAAACCCCCATACCCCACTGCCGACAGCTTTTGCAACTGGTTAACCACTTAGTTGAATTGCACCAGAGTATATCGCATCACCCCAAAATACTTGAATAATCCTACTTTGTTAGAAGAATTAGGCCCTATATTTAAATTAGTTCAATGATGAAATGTTATGTGACATTACGTGAACAAAATTTTTGTTCATGTAGCATGATTGAAAATATTTACACGATGAAAGAAAAAAAGATAAAGGATGTACATGTGTAATGTGTGCTAGACATCCCTTACTTTTTATATATATAATTTATTCTTCTCTTCGTTTTATTTAGAGATGGATCACATGTATTCATTCAAATTTTATTTTCAACGGATTTATATTTACCAAAACGTCACTCTAGCTAGAGTAGGGGTGGCAATGCTCGGTTCGGCCCTAATTAGCACGGGCTCGGTGATCCATGGGTTAGGTTACGCATTGTAACAACAATAATACATATAGTTTAAGTCATGGTCATTGAACAAATAGATGATTTTCCAATTTTTATTGTAAAAAAAAATATATGTCAAAAAATTAGCACAAGCTCGTGGGCCTAGACGAGCTTCGGCTCCCGAGCTCGTTCCTTTTTTTTTTTTAATTAAATTATACTCTCATTTATTCGAGGTTGGGATTGGCTACATAAATTTCGAGTGACGGAGTTAAAAAAATATACACGAACAACTTGTTTTATGTAATTTTTTTTTAAAAAAAATTAAAAACAGTATTATAAAATAACAAATTTTAATTAATATGGTTAAATTAAATCGCTTACCTGACGACACGCAACTTCAACCCAATCTTTCACGCACATTAATGTTTGCAATAAAAAATCACTGGTCATCATCGTTCGTACTTTCGCCAAATTCAATTACTTCTTCTAAACTTTTTTTTACTGTTTTTTATTGGCATATTATGATTAAAGTAATCAATTAATTCAGCAAAACAATGCATTCAGACTTGTGTCCGATGTTTGATTACATGAGGTACAAAAATTACTACTAGATGAGCTTATTGCATTTAAAATTAATATTTCAGCGTCGTCTTCTTCAATATCAGTGAGAGTAGTATGTGCAGAGGGTACCCGACTCATATTTGCACACATTTATTCTGTATATAATTCATACATTTCACATATTGTTTGTTCTAAATTTCTATAAGTGATAGGTGTATTAAAATTTAAAAATCTTGAAATCCGATCAATTATATATTTAGTACCTGATAAATTGTATCGAGATCCCATAATGCATGTTAAAGGAAATAACATAGGCAAGTCTTCCAGATATTTTCTAAACTTTAATTACATGGAATATATAATTGTACTAAAATCGAGATCATTTTTATATTTATGAAAACCCTTAAAATTATATAAAGACATTCAAGCATCATACAACTAGTTGGATGGTAAACTTTAGATAAAATTTTGTAGAGTCATAAAAACTTGTCAAAAAAATTTAATTTTAAAAGCTAAAACTCAATCGGATTCATTCAAAATAGTTTTATCATCGTTTTTTAATATGCCTATTGTTATAAAATTCGTTAATAAATGTTCAAAATATTCGCATGATTTTAATAATAAATAAGTAGAATTTCATCTATATTATACATCACTAAGAAATGTTTTTTGTATTCGTCACCCTATATTCTATACATCACTAACAAATGTTTTCGTATTCGTCACCCTATATTTCGCACATAATTCATCAAATACTTATTTTCTACTAGGTGAAATAGTAATATATACTAGTGCATCCCTAATTCTTTGAATTTCATTCTTAATATGTTTCAAACCATCTCACACAATTAAATTATAAATATGGCACAAACAACGAATATGAAACAAATAATCACCGAAATCAAGCAATACCCTACACAATTTATCAATAATTGTCTTATTAACACTAACATTGTGGAATGTAAAGGAATGGATTTTACTCTTGTAATTATATTCTCTAATAATGTTCATAATAGCATTATATATATTGTTAGCATTGTGAGAGAATTCAATAATTTTAAAAACAATATTTTTTTATGTAAATATTAAAATGGGTATATGTAGTGTGCAATTGCAGTTATATAAACTCTTTTATTAATCTCTTCTCATATATCTGGAATTAAAGATATAACACTCTCATATTTTTGTAAATCGGTAATCAATTGTTTATTTGTATGCAGAAAATACTCAATTATATCTGAACGAAGAGTGTTTCGATTTGCCCCAACGTAACTTAATTGAAAATATTCTTTCACTTACGCGATGAAATGTTGGTTGTCCGCTATTGCTTGAGGCAACTCAGCAGTTACAACGAATTTCACCATTTCCATTCGAGCTTTCTCCTTCGGATATATCCAAGTGGAAAGTGGCGAAAAAGTAGAACCAGCACTTGGACTACCAAATTGCAGTTATGTTTGACCGGCAGGAAAAAGCCCATGTTTGGTCGCACATGCTTTGTAGTGACGGCTAAGGTTGGTGGTACCAATGTCTTCTTGTCATACCAATTGTTGTTGACAATATTTACACACTGCTTTAGACTTTGGGACTCCATCGACCACACAATCCGTTGTAATCAATTTAAAATGATCCCAACATTTTGCCAGTTTTTTCCCCTTTTGTTTCCCTCTTATATCGAGAATATCTAATACATGTTCATCCTCATGTTCCGTTTTGGGTACATCAACGTCATTCAAATCTAGGGGTGGGCAAAAAAATCGAAAAACTGACCAAACCAAACCGACTCGGGTCGGTTTGGGTCGTTTGACATAGTTAATTGGTTTGGTTTGGTTTTATTTTAAACAAAATCATGGTGGTTCGGTTTGGTCATGGTTTAAAACCTCAAACCACTGGTTAACCGATCCAACCCAATTACACATGTTTCCATTTTTTTTTTAAAAGAAAAGTCAAAATCAAAATCTTAAT
>CAIGRF010164198.1:1495-12127 GCA_903798235.1 Fraxinus ornus
GTTTTTTGTTATCTGTGACCAAGTAATTAAGCTGTGACCTAAAAATTTTGACAATATGTGACTGAAAAATAATATGTGACCAACAAATGTGACTCAAAAATAATCTGTGACTAATTAATTTAAAAATCTGTGACCTCAAAATAATCTGTGACGTATAAATTTTTTGATCTGTGACCTCGAAATAATTTGTGACCAAAAAATTTGACGATATGTGACCAGTAAATAAATTCGTGACTTATAATTATGAATATGTGACCATTAATCACAAAAATGTGACTTTATTATCTTTATTTAATAAAAATAAATAAAAAACCTGATTTTTGAATTTTTAAACTAAAAACCTGATTTTTAAATTGTAAACTTCAAACACCTTATTTTTAATTTTTTCCCTTCATAAAAACTGTTCCATTAGGCCCATAGACAGCCCAATTCCATCAGTTGTCTGGGCCAATTTCGATCATATAATTAAAATTAATTCGAAAATACAAAAAAATAAAAATAAAAATAAAAAAATACTAATCACCAATCAGTAACATCAATCAAAATGAAAGAGTGTATAAAAAGGAGTCAAAAAAGAAATCCGCCGTCTCTCAGCCACTTCTCTCCGTTCTCTTCTTCTACAGACCTCAACCCCTAAACCCAAAAAACCCCCATTTTCCCGCACGTCTTACAAGGTTTATTTTGCCATTTCTTGAAATCCAATCAAAATTTTAAGCTCTGATTCTTGTTTTTCCCCGTAGGTAATGTTATTAATAGTTACTGTATAAGTCATTTGTTGTTATTTTTACTAACTTTTACTTTCATAACGTCCCATACATTTGCACACCCATGTGATGTATTGTTTTTTTTTGTGATTTTATGATTTTGGGACGACTGTCTTAGATTTTTTTGCGGTAAGGTTTTGGTACTGATTTTTGTTCACGTATTTTGCTTATCTGGATGAGACTGTAAGATATGCTTCATAGGCTAATTGGGTTTTGAGAATATGGTTACGACTTACCGATTGGCTTTTTAGGGTTGTTTTTAAAAAATTTTATTTTCGTGATATGGGATTAATTATATGGTCTGAGCGTAAGATTGAACGGGATTGGTTCGTTTTGTGTTTGGACGATATGTAGCCTGTTCTTTATTCGGAGAGGGATAGCTGTTGACTTTATGTAATTCTTTTAATGGTTAAAGTAGAAAGAAAAATAGCCTTGGACAAGATGAAAAAGCTTATTTTTTTCTCGTTCTTATTAAATGATGGTTACTTAACTGGGATATTGAAACAGTGATATTTTTAGTAGGTTTGATATGCCTTTTCTTGGAATCAAACACTTGCTAACACATTCATATGTAGACTCTTGCTTTTCCAATCATTGGCTCTTAGCTGGAATTTTAAAGGAGAAGATATTAGTAGGTTTAATATGTCATTTTGTGAACCATATGCACTGCTCGAGTTTATTTAGATTCCCAGCTTGCCAATTATTTGACTCCTAGCTGGAATTTAAATGGACTGACTGTTACTCTTTGCAACTCTGATAGGGGATAAGATGGCGGGTAAATCGAACAGGGGGAAGAATCGCAAAGGGTCACATCAAAGTGCTGCAAATTCTTTAGAGCAGACACCGTCATCCGATGTTCCATTGAATAATAGCTCGAATGGTTCCGATGCAAATGGAACTGCCACTGCTACTGATTCAACTAACACGGACTCAGAGGTGAAGGACAAGCAAAATGCATCCAATCAGACCCAGCGTAAGCAAGGTGAGTTATATGCTATTTTTCAATCTTTTGTCTTCAAGCAACAAAATTCACTCATTTGTAACATCATTATGCCGGGTTTTCCTTTAATTATAAAATGTATCTTATTGTTGTTTTCACTTTTTAGAATAAATATATAAAACCTGGGTACAACTATTCAATATCAAGCCGATGAATCTTGAAAATTTGATGTTCTTTTTGTGCACTGTTTTGATTTAACTGTTGCATTAATTCATTTGGTGGGATGGAACTAAAGCCTTGGAATTGGAATTCTTATTAAAAACTGCCGCTAGATTTTAATTTATGTTTCAAATCTTTCGCCAGTCCCATTCGTTCCAAATATGTCTGTGTCAAACATTGACCGTCTTTTATTTTTTGTGATCGCTGTTATTTGTCAAATTTCACTGGCATTTATATGCGGAGTGTGTACAATAATTGAAGCCTCTCTTTCTTTTCATTTATTGTTTGGGTGAAAGGGGGATGGGGGTTTCTGCCCCTAAATATAAATTCAACACGCGCTCACATAAGGAGACACATTTCATATACATGTAAATATAACTGGAACTCTGTCTTATGGTGCAGCTGACATCCAACTTTATCCTGTTTCTGTAAAGACACAAGGAGGCGATAAGCTTGAGCTTCAAGTAAGTGGATTTACTCTTAATTTGAAACAAGAATATCTCCTGATTTCTTCTCACTACCAAATCTAACTCTTTCCTTTCTAGTAGCTGCGGAATTTAATACTTCCCTCACTCTTGTTTCGCACATTTACCGCTGGAGTTATTTAATCAATCACCAGTCAACCTCAATCCCTGTTTGGTACATGTTAAAATTTTCATTCTCATTCTTTTACTCATTTCAAACCACACATTCTTCAATAAAATAATATTTTCCATCACATCAATAACTTTTCATTTTTCTTCAACCACACATTCTCCATCAATCTACCATTCCAGAATACATTCTTTCAAAATAATGTGGCTCAAACACACCCTCAATATGTTTATCATGGAGCTTGTTTGAACTTCATTCTAAGGTTTAAGAATTCGATTGGTCTTTACAGTTGAGCCCTGGAGATTCTGTGATGGATTTGAGACAATTTCTTCTTGATGCCCCTGAGACGTGTTATTTTACTTGCTATGATTTGTTACTGCACACAAAGGATGGTTCTGTTCATCATCTAGAAGATTATAATGAAGTTTCTGAAGTTGCTGATATCACTTCTGGAAACTGCTTTCTGGAGATGGTTGCTGGTATGCCTAATTCTTTCAACTTGGTTTCTTCTCTCACCAATACTTGTATAGGACTATCAGTTTGTTAATTACATCTACTGATCATTCGTGAAATACCTTTTGGATGCATGCTATAAAAGAGACATTTCTTGGAAGACAAAAGCATTTGGTTCAATTTTCAAAGTCACCTTTTTAAACATGCACAAATGCTGCAGAAGATATATGTTTTCTGTTAAGAAGACTAGCAGTTGAAATTATATGCTTTTGCAAAGAATGGCATATGGGTTCTTACGTAAAGCTACTGCTTGCAGCGTTATATGATGATAGATCCGTCAGGGCTCATGTTCATCGCACAAGAGAGTTGCTTTCTCTTTCAACATTGCATTCTTCTCTGTCCACGATGCTTGCACTACAACATGAGACAGGGCAAAATACATCTGCAAATCTAGGAGGTTTGCGATTAGCCTTTCATGTTTGTCTCATGTGGATGATGATTTCTATCCTTTTAATATGTGCACTTCTTATCTTATCTACTTGAGCTGGATGCTATTATGGACTGAACTCATAACAACCACCTTTCTGTACATGTAGATGCTGCAAAAGCTGAAGTGCGAGAACTTGACAATTTGGGTTTTATGGAGAACGTCTCTGCTTCACTTACTAATTTGTTGTCATTGCCTTCCAAAGAGATCAAATGTGTGGAGAGCATTGTTTTCTCTTCGTTTAATCCTCCTCCTGGCTACAGAAGGTTTTCTTCATTCCCAGACAACTTCACGTTATATAGCACCATCTAACTTCATGAACACTATTGTTTCCCTGACACTTCGCTTTCGGTTGAGAATCACGCTGATGTATTGAATACCATTTTGTTGCATCAGGCTTTCTGGAGACTTGATCTATTTGGATGTGTTGACCCTCGAAGGAAATAAATATTGTGCGACCGGAACAACCAAGGGTTTTTATGTAAACTCAAGCTCGGGGAACATTCTAGATCCAAGGCCAAACAAAACTTCTTCTGAAGCAACAACTCTTATTGGACTTCTGCAGAAGATTAGCCCTAAATTCAAGAAAGGTAACAATGACGTGGTTGGAGCTAATGAACTTACATGTTTTTGAAATCCAAATATATAATTTGCCTATGAAGTAATGTATCACTTACCCAATCTTTTCATGTTGAAGCTTTTCGGGAAATTTTGGAGCGGAAGGCCTCTGCACATCCTTTTGAAAATGTTCAGTCTCTGTTGCCACCTAATTCATGGCTTGGATTGTATCCTGTTCCTGGTTAGTTAAGTTTTTTTTACAGTCAATTGGATGCTTGTGGGTCATAGAGAGGAGAAAAACTGAAATGTTGAAATTTTGTCCATGCCCTTTTTTTAGATGGTTTGCTTCTTTACTTCCTGGTTTTATTGAAAGATGAGCTAATGCATAGGCCTATTTTTCCCCCTTTTTTATGGTCAAAAGGCCTTAACAACAGTCCACTATTCCAGGTTTAACAATTTTCAAAGATTACAAAGTTCCCTCTCGCATCATTGTCTATTTCCTTTTGCACAAAGAAATATGAATTCCAAATGATATCCATGCTTTAGTTACCCACCCAACATTTTTTGGCATTCACACAGTACTCTTTTCCCATTGTCCTGTCTTTGTACAAAAAACGTATGTTTGTGAAAATGCTTTGATTAGTATTTTTCCCCTCACCAAGTATTCCTTGCGAATTGCCATCTCTTTGCTGAGTTGCTTCCTTTCGAACATCAATATATCACTATCCTTAGTACATGTACTTGTGTATAGCTTCTGTTACTTGATTACTAAAAGATAAATATGTATATCAGTGCAAATTCAAATAGTGGGAAAAGCAATGGCTGCATTAAACACTATGCTAACTGTGAAGAGATAAAATTCTAGATATATAAACAGTTTTGCGCCGTAGATCTGTCTCATACAATTCACATTCCTCACTAGAGTTAACAATCCTCTCATGGACGATTCCTGTTTCAGATCACAAACGTGATGCATCGAGGGCTGAAAATTCTCTGACTCTTTCTTTTGGAAGTGAGCTGATTGGCATGCAGAGAGATTGGAATGAAGAGTTGCAGTCTTGTCGTGAGTTCCCACACACAACACCTCAGGAAAGGTGCACTTCTTTATCATTTGCTCCTGCTACTGGATCGATGCTTGAGAAATCAACTCCATCTCATTTAGTTTCACAATAGACATTGTTTAGGCTGATAGTGTGAAGATATTAACTTAGCTGTGATACTTGTACTTTGAATTGTAGGATCTTAAGAGATAGAGCTCTCTACAAAGTGACCTCTGACTTCGTTGATGCTGCAACTAGTGGTGCCATTGGAGTGATTAGCAGATGTATTCCACCAATCAATCCAACTGATCCAGAGTGCTTTCACATGTGAGTGGTAACTGAAATATTAAACATTTGACATGCTTTGATATTGAATATTCTCTTGCCATTTGATGCTTGAAATCTGTTTTCTTGCGTGTGCTAGTTTCGCCACCCTACATACATCTGCTGGAGATCATCTCCATCCTAGCACCAGTATATTTGGATTTGTACTTTTGCATTTTACTTTATCTACATGTCATTTTAATTTTCACATCAGATGCTACTTTTTTTCTTGTTAGAAAGTACATTCTATGTTTTTGTTTGGTACTCCCTTTATTTGGAAATATAACCTCAATTACCTTTCTTTAGGGTAAAGCAATGCTTGCCATTTGCCAAAACAGATTCAAAGTGAAGGAATTTTAAAATAAAAACTATGGAATTGTAAATTGTTCAAAGGAAATGCTGGTCCCTCCCATTTTTTTTCTCATAACCATCCACATCCACAACTGAAATGGGGAATATGAAGCAAAAAAGAGATAACAACACGAATAATAGATTTCAATATTACAGCCGTGACTACTAAATTTTAGTCACTTCATCTCATCAGTTTGTATCATTTATCAATCTTAGAAATGACTTTTCTAGAATCTACTATTTGAATCTTTTAAATGGTCTTCAGTGGTAGCAGGTGCGTGTGTCTACAGAATTTATTTTTGATCTTTTTGCTCTTCCCATTACGTGTTGCCGCGCTATATTAATATCTGTTTTGTTGTTTGTTCTAGGTATGTTCACAACAATATATTCTTTAGTTTTGCTGTTGATGCGGACCTTGAGCAGTTGCCCAGAAAGCAAGCATTGGCAGATAACTCAAAGATTGAGAACACTGCTATGTCACAGAGTTTGTGTGAAAAGTCAGACAGCAATGTGCCACAAGGTACATCTAGCATTTCTGATGGGGATGAATCTGGTGTCCCCAAGGCAGAAAATAGTAATGGCGAAGAGGCGCTGTCTCCTGACATGCCTGCCGAGGCTCAGTTAGCTGAAAGTGAGCAAGCCACATATGCAAGTGCAAATAATGATTTGAAAGGCACCAAGGCATACCAGGAAGCTGATGTTCCTGGATTGTACAATCTTGCTATGGCGATTATTGATTACAGAGGTCATAGAGTAGTAGCACAGGTGCAGATCTTAATATCCCCATCTTTGACAGGTTTCTCTGAGTTTGTCAGTAATATTGATTGGTATAGAACAGTTTGGTAGGATTTTGAGGAAGAATCTCGATTTCGTCCTATTGTCATCAGCTTCTTGCATGATTATTTGTTTTTTTATCACATTAGCTATTACTGGCTGCTTGCAATTTTGTTCCTGTTTTCTTTCTTCACCCTTAAACTGTGTATTTTTAGTCATGATCCTTCCGGTCCTGTTGGTTTATGATGATCATTTGTTTGGTTTGAATTCATTTTTCTACAAAATCTTGGTTAAGAGATGCTAAATCCTGTCTTTTGAATATTATGATGACGGATGCTGATTCCTCTATAAAATTTAGTCTTTTACTTATTTGTTTCCTCTTTTCTGCTTGGCCAGAGCGTCTTGCCCGGCATCCTTCAAGGGGATAAATCAGACTCCCTTTTGTATGGTTCGGTTGACAACGGCAAGAAAATTTGCTGGAATGAAGATTTTCATTCCAAGGTAGGAAATGAACAGACTTTACAAGTCAATTTTATCTTAATTGATTCTTGTGGCATTTTTTCTAATAATCTGTTGCGTAGTTCTCTAGCTTCCTCCATATATCTATGTCTTAACTTGTAAATTATCTATCTACAGAAGTTTGACATTGAATACTTGCAGGCTTGCCACACTTTTGAATCCTGTAACATCTTTGTGTAGCTCTGCTCCTTTAATTCTTGCCTGTTATAGTTTTTTTCTGCAGTATCTGCTTATGCGCTAGTGGTCCCTTTTTATCTTAACTCAGCTAACATAGCTTGATGGAAAAATGATGATTATGTTGAAAAATAGGTGTGCTGATACCATAGTGGACTTTCTTTCCTTTTATCTTTGTTGCAAGGCTTTAGCGTGCCGCTTTTATGCACATGCCTGAGCATTCTGTGTACTTGAGTTTATTGGCCATTGAAGTCATAATGTTTCTCATAAGCATGAAGCTGAAATCCCAAAATCATAGTCAGAAGTAATGCATATTGACTCCCAATTCTGTCCACATCAATATTTTTCATTCTGTAACGCTCTCCCTTCTGGCCTTAGACATTTGGAGATAAAATTTGGAACAGAAAATTGTCCTCTCTTTTCCTGATGTTGTAGTGCCCTTTCATGCCGCTGTCGCAACTTTTACTGAATTATTACAAATGTCCATTAGCTCTGCCATTTATGCCAAATCTTTGATTATTTTTAGGTTGTGAAAGCTGCCAAACGTCTCCATCTGAAAGAGCACACTGTCCTAGATGGATCTGGAAATGTTTTCAAACTAGCTGCACCAGTGGAATGCAAGGGCATTGTTGGTAGTGATGACAGGTGATTGCCGTCATTAGAATGGTGGTTCTTTTGAGTTGTTAGGGAATTGTTAATTGACCACCGTCGAAGAATTGGAATGGAAGTAATCCAATTCTGATGTTGGTTCTCTTGAGTTGTTAGGGTATCTACAACATTTAGAATTTGATTTGTGATGTCATGCACAGTAAAAGTTTGCAGTAAGTGGACCTTTAGAACTTCCATTCCTTCCTCATCTCTTATAGCTTCTTTCTTCAGACGTAGCATGCATTCTAAAGTCACTAAACGTATGAGTGTATATTAAGTATCAACAACTGCCGAAGGGACTTCATATTTTAGACCTGCTTCATTCTCTTAACGCTGTATCTCCTTTTCTTCTTGTTGCAATCTTTTCTTTTCAGGCACTATCTCTTGGACTTGATGAGAGTCACTCCTCGTGATGCTAACTATACTGGGCCTGGTTCTAGATTTTGTATATTGAGACCTGAATTGATAACCGCTTTTTGCCATGTAAGATATGCTTTTCACTTAATATGGCTTCTAAACTAGCCTGCGTATTCTCCGTTCTTAACATTTAGATGGACTTAATGAAAAAGGCTGAAGCGGCTGAGAAGTCGAAGTCCACGTGTGAATCAGAAAGGAATGTTCCCCTTGCCTCCGATTCTTCAAATGTGAATAATGTCGACCTTGTAAAAGCTGTGGAAAATGCTACATCAGTATCTTCTGATACACAGGTATTATTTGGTCGTGATAATAATTCCTGTGATGTTTCAACTTGAAACTATGTTATGCTTACAGTGACTCAGAAGCAGTTTTGAGATATGGGCACGTCAAAGTGTCTAATTCCTTCTCAACAAAAAATGTGATTTTGATTTGGGTGGCTATTATAACCAAAGTTTTCATTGGTACACATTTTAATTTCACTTGAAGTCCTCAACCTTTGCCCATTGTAGAATTTATGTTACTAATTTTTTCCTTGAATTCTTATCTCAAACTTCCATTAATTAGCACATCTTGTCTTTAACGAAGATTGCTATCAAAATATTCTGTTTACGTCCTTTGAAATGAACAGAAAATATTTTGTTCCACTTTTGTATTTATTGTTTTTTAAAAATGTGATGTACATATAAGTCGTTTTTCCTCCCCCCGATGGACTTTTTGGGCGGAATAATGAGATGGTCTAGTTAATGGAAGGTCGATGATAAGTATGCGACAACAAAACTTGAGAGAGAAGTGTTATAATGAGTAAAGAGTGAGGACCTTAAGTGCAATTAAGTTGTGGTGCAACAAATAAAAATTGTGGTGTGTATATAAAACTTTTTTATTTTGGTTTGGGAGGGTAGGTTGAGACAGCTGGTAAATTTCCTAGTGGCAACTTTTTTCCAATTATCAAGTCCTGATGCCATTGCTGCCTATTATATTATTCTAACTACGAAGGCTTAGACCTAACCCTCCAATTAGTCAGGTCTTGAGTTTGATTCTCAATGGTCACCCGTTCGAGTCCCCTCAGTGCCACTGAGGTGAGTACTCGGCCTTAAACTTCAGGGTCCCGTGGAATTAGTCGAGGTGCTCGCAAGCTGGCCCGGACATTCATGGTTATCAAAAAAAAAAAAAAGGCTTAGACCTTATTACATGTCACTCTGCTCCTCCTTTCCTAAACGAAAGGACAATATGTAATAAATGTCATGATTTTATTTGATTTGACTGACTGGCAAAAAACACTGATAGATTGTTGCCTCTCATTTCCACATTTCATCATTCTCACAACATCAATTAAATCATATTCAAATTTTGGGGGATGTGTTTGTGTCTCCTGTTTTTTTATTACATGATCTCTTGTTTTACATTTTTATTTGACGAGAAATTTTCTTTTGAACTATGTGTTTATGCACTACTGATCTGTATGATTAACAAATAAAGCAAGATTGCAAGCCACATATTAATGGACGATAATCTACTTCGACAATCTTCTTATTTTTTCGTGCTACTATGACGGAAATAATTCAGATGTTGATAAATATGTTGGAATAAACCTGATTCTGAAGTTTCTTATTGTTGAAGCTTTCGGCAATTAGTTTGTTGTAAATTTAATTTTATTCCCTTTCTAATTGAGTTCCCTAAGTCTCGGTAGGTTCATAATAATTGATTACAGATGAGTTGAAAGTTTTAGGTTCAAACTTGACTCTGATGAGTGTACATCACAGCTGCTATTTGTCAGGAAAAGTGGAATGATGTAAATTGATTTTCATGAATACTGGACTAAGTATATTGTACACGAGGAGCTTGCCACACTTATTGGCTGCTTTCATCTGATATGTCCCCAGACAAAATGGATGATGAGATCTTACATTAATCTTTACGCATCTATTTATTGTGCTTGAATGACGACATAGTTTATGAATTTTCTTAGCTCTAGTCTCTTCATAGGGTACAACTGCTTGTGGTATGTTCACATTACAGGAGTCCTATGATGTCCACATAAACTTATTGGACATCTTTTTTCAGGGAGAATGCAAGCTCTAACGCTCAGAAGTCTGATGAGCTTGCCTATCCATGTTCGAATATATGATTCTTGATGGCATAGGCTGCCCTTTTGTTGAGCATCTCACTACCTCCATAAAATGGAATAGATTTAATAACCCCTTGTTTGGTCCCCATTATTTCTTAAATACATTTTTCCCTCTTATTTTCAACCACATTCTTCAATAAAATAATATTATATGCAAATAAAAAACATTTCCTTATTTTTTAACCACACATTCTCCATCGAAATACCATTCCAAAATGCATTTTGTTGAGACAATGGGCCCAAAC
>CAIGRF010164198.1:12194-27161 GCA_903798235.1 Fraxinus ornus
AACCAGACCCTTTTTCATATCATTACACAACATTTATTATTATATGGTACAGCAGCAGTTGTGTTGGATTGCATAACAGTGTTTGTGGACGTGTATGCTAGTGTTTTCATTCGTGCCCTCCTACTTGTAGTTCAATTACGATTATGAATGGGTTTTTGCAGGATACTGCGGAAGGTGAAAAGCAGACATCGCAAGAATGTGATTCTCAATCTAGTATTAAAGATTCAACTGAAGAGATGATGTTCAATCCTAATGTCTTTACTGAATTTAAGCTTGCTGGGAGTCAAGAGGTAGCTTATTCGTCCTTCCTGTGCTGCCTCTTCCGTTGACCCAGTATTTGGCTAGAATTCCATGATGATAACTTTCTTCCCTGCATTGTTCTTCAGGAGATAGCAGCAGATGAGGAAAATGTGAGGAGAGCAAGTTTGCATGTGAAAGATGTCGTGCTACCAAAATTGATACAAGATCTTTGCAAGCTCGAAGTTTCACCTATGGATGGACAAACTTTAACTGAGGCACTCCATGCCCATGGGGTTAATGTCCGATATATTGGAAAAGTAAGAATGAGCTCCTGATTGGTTCTGGTCTGTCATCCTCTGATGTCATTTTCTTGTAAATTCAAACATTTTCTGTAGGAATTCTAGATTTGTCTCATGAGTTACCAAGCCTGATTTTACGTTTCTCTGTTTGCTCCATCTACAGGCTGATTTTTTTTTTTTTTCTTTCTATAGGTCGCTGAAGGGACCAAACATTTACCTCACTTGTGGGATCTTTGTTCCAATGAGATAGTTGTCAGATCTTCAAAGCATATTCTTAAGGTGATCGATAGTGTATTAAACACTTTCAGTATTTAGTAATACCCTTTTTGATTATCCGATAACTGGTTGACAGTGATGAACTTTGAATCATGGTTGTGCTAACTACATGGCTTCTTTGTCTCGAATTTTGTGACTGATTCTACCTTGCCTGATTTTATCTTTCCTAACGCAGTGGCTTTGTATGAAGTTACTTTCAGACATGAGATGTGGGAGTTGATTTTGTTTGTTGTATTTTATTTGTTATCAGAAGTGAACTTCCTAATATACTACAGTTTTTGGTCGGCCTTGCATAAGGCATATTGATGCCAGCCGTTGAACAGTATTTTCAAAATCTTGTACTGTTTTTGTTCTTAGTGCTGGTTGACTATGAGCTTGCCAGTCAATCATTTGGGATTATCAGTTTCAATCGCAATGCCATTGCTGTATGGGTATTGGCTTGGTGCTGTCTTGAATGGAGAATTTACTAGTTGCTGTTTTAGGCGATTGACTTATTTCGTTGTTCTACCCTTTTTATTGTTTAATGAAGTTGCGAATATTATGTTCTTTTGGTGTTTGTTCTTCGTATAATACTATGATCCCGTTGAGAGAATACATCCCGTTGAGAGAATACATAGGAAAGGAGATTGAGATTGGAGAAAATTCTTGATGAAATCAAGTGATCTTGTTGTAAGAATGTCAATAAAGGAAAAGGAGATTCAGATGGGAGACAATTTTTGGTGAAATCAAAGTTATTGAATTCAATCCAATTGTCGATGTTTGGTCCTAGAGGAATTTGTGGGGAAGGGATTGGGTTGAGGTGCCGGGGGGGAAGGAAAGTCCAATATATGCACTCTATCCCTAGCAGAAAGAAAACTATTTCTCCTCCCGTTGTTTGGAATGGTGGAGGGGAAATGGGAAGAAATGTGTTTTTTAGTTTTTTCTTAATTGATTCCAGGTTTAAAAAATCTTCTACTTGATAACAAAATAAAATTAAAAATCACTTCCCCCCCTCAACCGAACAAGTCAATTTCCCTTCATCCACTCTATCCGAGGTTTTCTCATATTAGATATAGCTATTGATGCTGCTTAATTTTGCTGCTATCATTTGTGCCAGCCACCTGTATTGTTCAGGGCATCATGTACGATGGGACATTTTCTTTTTTCACCCAACTTATTGCTTGTTTTCTTTCGTTCCAGAACTATAATGGATAAATATTTTTCTCGAAGCCTTGCTTTGCCACTTCATTGAAACTAATATTGTACTATAGGTAGCTTATAGTACCTTGGGGTGGTTAGAAGATTGTTTTATCTAACATTAACTATTTTTTTATCATGCAGGACATCTTAAGGGATACAGAGGATCATGATCTTGGGAATGCAATTTCACATTTTTTCAATTGTTTGTTTGGAGATATACAAACTGTTTCTGTTAAAGGTGTTCCAAACAATACACAATCCAAAAATTCAAAGAGGGTAAGTGATTATTGATCTACTGCTGTAAAGTTTTCAGTGTTACTTAATATCTTATGTCCAATTTCTGTTCTTGCTCTAAATTTATTTGCGTCTCATGTTATGAGAGAAATTATTTGTTTTTCATGTACGTTAAAGCATAAGAGTAGTATTTCCATTTATTCAAAAATTACATTAATGTCTATATGGAAGATTGAAAAGATAGATCGAGACTTTTGAATTTTATCCTATACTAGTTAGCTATGCTTATTTGCATTTCTTCACATACTCAAAATGCTGATAGTTCTAGTCCAGGTAATCCCAAGACCTAATGTGTGCAGATTTTGCAGGCTCCAGGGAAGTCTTTCAAGGAACAAGCCAAGAATAAAAATGGAGAATCCACAAGAAAGAAGCAATCCTCATACTTGAGTATTACATCTGATAGTTTGTGGTCGGACATCCAGGAGCTTGCACAAATCAAATACCAGGTATCATATGCTTGAAAGAACTTGTGTATACAATTTGACAGTTGTTTATAAGTTTTTATTGACAATTATCTTCTGCAGTTTAATTTGCCAGAAGATGCAAGAATGCTGGTGAAGAAAATTTCAGTTATTAGGAACCTTTCCCAAAAGGTAACCTTAAGTAGAGACACTTGCAACAAGGATCTCTCTAAATGTTGCATTTCTGCCTGCCATTTCTTTAAAAAAAAAAAAAAAAAAAATTAAGAGGAAAATTCTAGTTTTACATTCAGCACCACGTATACTTTAACTTCTTATCTTCCTTCTGTTAATGATATGAAGTAACCAATGGCTATGGTAGAATTCTTTGTGCATATGAAGAAGCATTCTTTTAATTACCATGTATATCGTTTCAATTATTTACTATTTGGTTGAGTACCGCTAATTCAAATGTCAGAAGAGGTGGGCAAATGCATTCATGTTTGTTTGACTATAACATATGTCCTAACAAAGGATGTTAACGGTGGATATATTCTAAAAGTTGCATTTACTAACTTTCAAAGCAATGAATCTGGAATAAGAAAAGAAAATTGACCGAAAGGAGACATGCGAAAGAGGTGTTTTAAAGGAAAGAGTCAGTAAAATGAATCCATCACTTGGGGAAGAGATGAGTATAGCTAATTATAACCAACATGTAAATAGGCAAAAATCAAAAAGATGAAATTCACGATTTAATAATCGGGTAGGTTTTATTTCTTATTGCCAGATGAGTTCTTTTCAATGGTAGTGCCAATCCTCTTTTGCCGTGGGATTGTTTTTACTTAGGTTACATGTTAATTGCTTTTCCTGTTCTTTCATGTGGGATACAAATTAAGAATTTCTACTTTCAAAAGTCAAAGAACTATGAACACATTTTTTTCATCATTTTCAAATTGCTGGCGTGTAGGGTGGTCAATAAGCTATATCTGTATTGTAGCAGCTCCTTGGTACCTACTTGTCTTTTGTTTTTTAGCATTCACGGTATTAGCTTGACTAAAATTTCTTTCTCCTTTCTTTTTTTTTTTTGATTATGGTCTGTTCATTTTATTTTGCTTTGCTTTGCAGTAAACTATTGACTTGTACTAATTTCAAACTTACTGTGTCATGTAGGTGGATTTCTATTTCTGTCCATGTATGGGTCTGACGGTCTGTTATGCCAGTCATAATTTAATATATAAAAATCCATCTTAGTTTCGATTTAAAATTCCGCGATTTCTAAAATTCATGGTTTGAAGATTTATGCATGTCAAATTATTAATGGTTTTTACCTGTAAAATGATGATTATTTTCCACTAACTGTGACTAATTTTTTTCTTCAAATGATGATTATTTGCTTATTCTGGCTGAAGCTTATTTTGTTTTTCTTCTTGGAATTGTTTAAATGCGTATCTGTCTCCCTTAACAGGTTGGAATCACCATTGCTGCTCGCAAGTACGCTCTTGATGCTGCAGCGCCTTTCCAGGTTTCGGATATTTTGGATCTTCAACCAGTAATAAAGCATTCAATTCCAGTTTGTTCTGAAGCTGAGGATCTCATAGAAACTGGAAAGGTTCAATTAGCTGAGGTATAGATTGTTTTGATTAATGGAGGATGAAATTCTTTTTAAAGTGATTTTTAAAATTTATGTGTCCATGGCAGAGCGTTTCATTATTATTATTTAAGGTAAAGTAATTTATTTCAGGGTAAAAATGATTCACCTTTTACGTCGCATGATCCAAAATAAGAAAATAGATGATGTGTGATTTGTCATGATCAAGTGCATGTCTAATTTTTTCAGGACAATCTTTAACTGACCTATACTGTTTAATAGGAGTTGCTTACTGTTGGAAATCTTCTAGATAGAACGAGTTCCCTACTAATTGTGGGTAATAGCTTGGATTCAACTAGATATACTTGAATTTGTAAAATTCATCCCCCCCCCCCTTTTTTTTTCAGGGAATGCTTAGTGAAGCGTACACACTGTTCTCTGAGGCATTTACAATCCTCCAGCAGGTACAATTATCATTTTCTACGTTCTCTTGATTTTTTGTTGTTAAGTGGGATTAATAAGGAATTTGTGACAATATTCAGGTTACTGGTCCAATGCATCGAGAGGTTGCTAACTGTTGTCGGTAATTTTTCATTTTCTTCACTTGGTTATATTATTTTCCTGATCATGTTCCAGTTTTCATTTATTTGACATGCCTCTGATATTTAGTATGACATTTTTGATGATAGTACATTTCTTTAATTTATCTTCATTGACGAATATGCAAACTCTTCGCCTTTTTTCTGTTTTACTGTAATTTGGAAGATTCAACTGGACTTTAGATTTCATCAGTAGATAGGTACAAACAGACGAGTGTCTGTTCTCTCTAGGGGTGATTGGTGAACTGGTGGGGGTACGATTTGGTTGCATATGGATTTGTTATTGAATTAAAAAAAATTAAATAAATATGTCTCCACTCTTGACGGATTAAGTTTTTAGATGAAGTGGTTCAATATGATATAGAAGTCTTGACTCTTCCGTTCAAGTCTCACCATTGTCCAGTTATGAAAAAGTTCGGGCGTCAGGCCTTTGATGAAAAAATTAATCTGGCCTATACTTGAGAGTACACGTAGAGTACAAGATTTAAATAAATAAAATGTGTACCATCTCCAACAACATAAGCTTTTGCATAAGGTATTTCAACGTTTATGACTTGATTCTTCTAGTTTGCAGTGACTCGTTGATTTTCAAAAGTTCCAGGCGTTAATATCCTGCTTTATTGATCTAGTTGTTTGGTCAATCAATGCTTGTACTAACCAACGTATTTCTACCTCTTCATTTTCAGCTACCTGGCCATGGTTCTATATCATGCCGGAGATATGGCTGGAGCCATAATGCAACAACACAAGGAACTTATCATAAATGAGCGCTGCTTAGGATTGGACCACCCCGACACTGCGCACAGGCACGGGTTTTTCGTCTCTGCATTCATCATTATTTACATTGTTCCACATCCATTTTCTAGCTTGTCAGTCAGCATCTTATAATTCATTGGGTTTCAAGATTAAGAGTTTGTTTGGCTAAGCTTAAAAAGCTATGCTTACATGCAAATAAGTGGTTTTAAAATGGTACAGAACTATGTATGGATTCTAGTTTTGCAGGAGAATTTTTGCCTTGACTGGATTTTTTGTCTTATCTGTCATTATTGTTTTCTTTATTACTTAGACTCGGTAACTTGACTGCAGTTATGGAAATATGGCTTTATTCTACCATGGTCTTAATCAAACAGAACTTGCCCTGCGGCACATGTCCCGGGCATTACTTCTGTTAAGTTTGTCATCCGGCCCAGATCACCCAGATGTTGCTGCAACTTTTATAAATGTTGCAATGATGTATCAAGATATTGGAAAGATGGATACAGCCCTTCGTTATTTGCAAGAAGCCTTGAAAAAGAATGAAAGACTCCTGGGAGAGGAACACATTCAAACTGCTGTGTGCTATCATGCTCTGGCAATTGCATTCAACTGTATGGGCGCCTTCAAGCTTTCACACCAGGCACGTCCTTGTCTAAATGTCTCTTCGACTGAAATCATGAATGAATTTGAGATAAAACTGACCTTTTTATTGTGTTATATATCAGCATGAGAAGAAAACATATGATATTCTCGTTAAACAACTTGGAGAAGATGACTCTAGGACGCAGGATTCTCAAAACTGGATGAAAACATTTAAGACGCGCGAGATGCAGGTTTTTCTTTCTGTCCAGGATTTCTTGATAAAATCATGGTTCTTGGTTTATCCGCATTTCTTTTTGTTTATTTATCGCGTTCTTGATTTGGTAGATGAATGCACATAAGCAGAAAGGTCAATCTTTGAATGCTGCTTCTACTCAAAAGGCCATCGATATTTTAAAGGTGATACTTGAATTCTGTTTTTCTCCTTCATCCCCAAGTCCATCCCCATTTTCATTGTTTCATTACATTCCAAAATTAAGAAACAAAACACATGAAGACAGCTAGAGATGGAAGGCATTAGCTTATGATAAGGATGCTTTTGGTTTTTATTTAAATGGCTGTCTATTCAAAGGATAGAACAATTCTAAATTTCGATATTCCCTGGTAAAAAGTAATACAAAATGCATATTCCGGAGAAGGGAAAGTGGAGTTGTTAAATGTGCTTGGTTGGGACTGTTGATATTTTTGTTTAGCAAGCATTTCTTGAAAAGAAAATATTTTTAGAGCTAGAGCTCTACCTTTTTTCTCTTTTTTCACGAAGAAATAACCCCAAGAACTAATTAGCTTAATTAGTTGTCTACTTGATAAAAAGAAGATACGAGTGGATTCAAATGAAATTAGACCTGGTAACTCCGGAGGATGTTCAGGTGCAGCCTCCCATTGAACACTAATTTTTGGTGGTTATAAGATGGGGGGTACTGTTGAATTTTTATGGAATGAATTCAAGTTCTCTTTATGGATGCAGGCTCATCCTGATCTAATACATGCTTTTCAAGCCGCTGCTGCGGCTGGAGGATCCGGTACTTCTGGTGCTGCTTTAAACAAATCGGTCCACACCAGTATTGGTAGTGAAGCACTTCCCCGAGGACGGGGTGTAGATGAAAGAGCAGCTCGAGCTGCTGCAGAGGTTCGAAAGAAAGCTGCTGCAAGGGGTCTTTTGATCCGACCACATGGTGTTCCTGTCCAAGCTTTACCACCCCTTACCCAGCTTCTTAATATCATAAACTCTGGAATGACACCTGATGGTGTGAACAACGAGGTTACTGATGGAGAGAAAAAGGAATCAAATGGACACGCTTCAAATGAACCACATGTTCCCGAAGAGGACCTATCCAAACCCGTTCAACAGGATCAGACTCCAGTTGGACTAGGCTCCGGCTTGGCTGCATTGGATGCCAAAAAGCAGAAAACAAAAGCCAAAGTCACGTCTGAAACTTGAGATTCAGTGTTTTCTTACAACTGAAGATCTTCCTCCATTGTTTCTCATTGGCATAAGCATAAATATTTGCATGACCAGCTCTTCATATGAGATTTGAGCTAAGTTAAAAAGCGTTCAAATGTAAGAAAAGTGATTTGAGAATTTTAGGAATCTTTTCGATATAGCAGTGGCCGGGCAGAGATCAATTTTGTGAAATTGAATACTTTCTATTCCATAAAAAGTTTGGATTTCGTTATTTACATGTAGCATTCGTAGTTGAGTGACGCGGGGTGTTTCCTTAACAAGGAGTTCTTCAATAAAAACACCATTGTTTTTAGCTGTGCTAATTGATAATAATACTTTTCGTCAGTTCTTATTTTCTTTTAATTTGATTTGATCTTTTTACATTCTTAACTTTGCATTAATCATCACATCTTGTCTTCTTCCATAATCATTTTTTAAACTTTGTAGAACATAGAACATAAATGTACGTCTGACAACAAAAAGTTTAGCTCCAAAATCAAGTGTTTGTCCATTTTCAAAACTCATTTTTCTCCAACCTCATTGAATCAGTATTAGTCTTCCAACTCAATTCGTTTTTTTTTTTTCTCCCAGTTTTCACCCCCCAAAGTGAATCGTGTTATATGTCAATTTTGAATTCAAATAGACATGCCTCCGGAGATGCTGACTATTTGCAGTCGAACACAAAGATGATATGAAGCTTCACTATTCACTGGGTTTGCACTTAGTCTTTGCTGCTTAGGTGGAAGGCGAAGAAGGCATTTCGAGAGAACCCAACTCAAGAGGCGGACGCATAACATAAAAGTTAGACCTTTTTTTAAGACTCACGTTTAACGTATTTTTAACTATTTTTTGTCTATTTGGACTATTCGATATACCTATAATGTAATTCTCGAAATAAGTTTGAGATGACATAAGCAATTTGTATATTAGATTAGCGTACAATCGTCGGAGAATTTTTAAAATTAGCATGTTATCGAAATTCAAATTAATTGTGATTTTGCCCTTGTTTGATGAAAATTAAAATCAAATTTTTAGTAAATTTTGATAAAAGTCAAAATAGTTATAGATTTCATGAAATTTGTTATTAAAATCAATTGTTAACTTTGATTTAAATTAAAATTTAGATTTCAATCGATATCAAGCAAAAAGTTGGGGGGGGGGGCACGTGCCCCCTACCCCCTGGGTCCGCCCCAAGCCATCCGCAAGATACCACCCTAGAAGAGATAGAATTGTAGCATTGATCAAGTCTTTGAAAACAACATGATTATCGATATAACTAGTGATGTGGAAGGGCTTGAAAATTCCGGAATGATTTCAAGGTGGACAACAAATCCATCATTTATTCATCCTTAGTATTGTCGTTGATGATCTAAACGTAAAATCGTTCGTTGTTGGTCAAATTTTAATTATTAAAGAAAAAAGTCGTGTTGATAAAGTCTTGGCAAATAGTCATAGCCCGTACACGCGCCTGCCTTGTGGAAAAAGAAACATTTGAAGATACAGTGTGTCCCCAAAATCTTGAATTCGGGTCCTCAAAATAGGTCTTTCACGTGTACTCTTTTGTCAATATGAGTTTGTCGGTCAATGCTAATCATAACATAAATTCTTAAACGATATCAACCCAAAAATTCTGAAAATAATTAGGAAAATGGAATAAAAAATATGAGAAAACAAATGAAGAAGAAAAAAGGGACTTGTTTACTCTCTTTCTGTCTGTATTGATTTATCTAACAATTTGAGGATGATGTTTGGTCGTGATTAAAAGTCATTCACTTGGGTCGTATTAGACGTTGTTGAAAAAAGCAAACAGTTAAAAAACGGCTTTTAAACACGACCAAACAAACCGCAATCTCTATAAATTCTTTTTGGAGTGTTTGCAATCCAAGTTTCTCTGAGTCCTCTCTCCAATTTGAGATATGGATCTGGGCTTAAGCTTAGGAGATGCATCAAAAGATTCAAAACCATTTGAATTCTTGACAAAAAGTAGTAATTCAGATAATCAGAATTCAGCCATAAACAGCAAGGATGGCCTGGTTTTTTGCATGGCCTTGGGTCTAAACTCAACTGTTGGGAATCAAGAATCCCATGAAAATTATGATCGAGATGATGATCAGACGTTACAGGAAAGTGATGGAACTGATGATCATCAAGAAAAGTTAATGAAAACTCCTGTTCAGCTTAATCTTCTCCCTCTTGCTCCTGTTCCTCGTCACACTGGATCTCTTCTTCGAGGTAATTCATACTCTTCCGTTCTGGTGCAACGTTATATACATGGGATAATTTATTACATAGATTCTTTTTTTTTTTTTGAATTTGTTTTGCAGTTGCAGGGAGTTCAGATATCGGTTCGTCGAGGCACCTGAGTTTACTGCACCCGGTGAGAGCATTGGAGGTCAACCGGTCAACGGTGGTGGCTGGTGGAGCAGCGGAGGAGGAGGTGTTGTCGGAAAATGACATCATGGAGGCTGAAAGAACATCTTCTAGAGCCAGTGATGAAGATGAAAACAGTCACAACAGTAGAAAGAAACTCAGACTATCTAAAGAACAGTCTGCTTATCTTGAAGAAAACTTTAAAGAACACAGCACTCTCAATCCTGTGAGTACATGTTTAAGGAAGAGGCAGAAAATAATTGGATTTTCATAATTTTTTTATATTAAATTGTCGTGAAGATGTTTGGCATGCTTAAAAGTGACTTTTTAGCTTCTTTTCTCGTCTGTAAATTTGTGTTTTCTGAAAATCTATGCTCTAATTTTTCATTTTCTTCCCCTTTGTTTCTTAATATGGAAGAAGCAGAAACAAAAGCTTGCACTTGCAAAGCAGCTTAATCTTAGGCCTCGACAAGTTGAAGTCTGGTTTCAGAATAGAAGAGCAAGGTATGTATAAATATTATTTCGAGTCTCGGATTTCATCTTAAAATGTTAACTTTGTTAATTATTATTTTCATATTTAAACTATACGAGATTTTAATACAGGACCAAGTTGAAGCAAACAGAGGTGGATTGTGAATATTTGAAGAGATTTTGTGACAGTTTAGCAGAAGAAAACAGGAGGCTACACAAGGAGTTACAAGAATTGAGAGCTCTTAATTCTAAAAATCCGTTCTGCATGCAACTTCCAGCCACCACCCTCACCATGTGCCCCTCTTGTGAACGTGTAGCCACTACCTCCTCCGCCACTCCCACCGCCCCCGCCATCAATCCCCCCGTTGCCAAAACCAGCACCATTGAATCCACACCTAAAGTTATCCCATTTCCTTTATTTAGACCAAGGTTTTACCCATTCTCTTGCTCTCCAACCCATTCCAATCAGTCTTCAGCCTCATAAATTGAAGAAAATATACAGTTTTTAATTTCTATATTCAGATTTTGTCAATAGTTGTCCAAGTTATATATAAACACTGAATTAATTTGCTTTATTTCTTTAATATGTTTGCTTCTGGATCGATGAGGAATTTTTTGGTGTACAAGGTTTCTACAGTTAGATAATCTTTTCTGTCTCTCTTTTCAATAAAACCATTTGTGTGTTTTGTTGGTCTTCTGTGTGACTTCTGCTTCTGTACGCGAAGCAAGATTGATCTCTTTTTACGAGTCTATGCAAAATTATTTCTCTTACCAAAATTTTCTATTAATTTTTTTACCATCATAATATAAAATTACGAAAAATCATGGCTCCGGTCCTTCTATTGTTATGCCAAAAAATCCATATTTCAATAAATTCTGATTCTTTATTTTGGCTCAATTTTTTTTTTTTTTTCCCTCCATTGTGTATAGACATGTAGTGTGCACAACAATATATACAAGAGAATGTTGCAGAGTAATTGATGGTTGTCCCATGGTTCAAGGCATGCTTTAAATAAAGCGACGTCAATTTGGTGCAATTCTTTTCAAATATTTGAATCAAACCAAATTATATTTGATGAAAAAGGAGAGGCGTGGGGAAGACAAAGGCAACAACATTTTATTAAGGGTTATGCTACATGTTCCCTTTTATTAATACATGTTGTGAGCTTGTTTGATTTAGATTTTTTGGAGGAAGAATTGATTTTGAATAGTGATATGATGGGAAATGTGTGGTTGAAAAAGAAGAAAAAAGTATTGATGTGATGTAAAATATTATTTTATTGAAGAATGTGTGGTTGAAAAATGAGAATTGATTTAGGTTTTTTGGAGGAAGAATTGATTTTGAATAGTGATATGATGGGAAATGTGTGGTTGAAAAAGAAGAAAAAAGTATTGATGTGATGTAAAATATTATTTTATTGAAGAATGTGTGGTTAAAAAATGAGAATTAATTTACTGTGGAATTGTAAAATCCAAACCAAACAGGCCTGTGTTTGGTCAATTAAGGTGGTCTTTTCTGAGCACCAACCATTGACTACTCACCACCCCAAGTACAGTCATCATTATTGAATTCTAACGCTTCTCTTCTCGGCACGTGACTTACCACGACACTTATAATATTGAACTTTGCTACATGTATACACTTAGTTCACATTCATTTTCACAGCCCTCTCACATGTGGTAGGGCCCTCAATTTTAAAAATTGCGGGCCCCACTTCCTATGTGAAAGGGTTGTGAAACTAAATGCGTACATTTAGCATTTTTGTATAATATTTTTAGATTGTATTCGAGCATGTCTGTACACAATGTAAAATGAATCGAGCAATCACGTATATACTCTTAACTTTCTAATGATACTTAAAATACAATTAGTTTGTATCATTGCATATCCATATTAATATAAAGTGAATCGACCATTCGCGTATATACTTCTAACTTTCTAAGGTTGCTTGGCACGTGACTTTCCATGATACTTAAGATAGTGCTAAATTGTGTCGGAGCACGTCCATATGATGTGTTTCTATAACGATCAATACATTTATGGTCATAATTGAAAAAATATGTGGGGGTCTCTTAAGTAGGGAAGTTCATATGCAATTATTGTAAATCAACTAATGAGTTGATTGCCTAAGCATCTTAGAGAAAAGCAATATTTATAGTCACTGAATTTTTCGTGAAATCTCAATTAGATCACAAAACTTTAATTTGTATTAATTAGGTCACAAAATTTCGATTTAATTTTAATATTAACTACTACGTTAGATTTCAGGAATTATCCACTTGTACATAATTGTTTCTTCTGTAAAAATGACGGAATACTCACATGGGAGTGGGTCCCATGCGAGTAAAGTATTATCATAAAAAAATGGGGTCCACCCGCATGTGTGTATTCTGTCATTTTTACATAATTTTTTTCCTATAACTAGTTAACTACAACATCTCTCTAGATTTTATCACCTATCGTCCCCGAACTGATGAAAATTCCTTATTTGGCTGCCATCTTGTAATTGATCTTCCACACAATCTCTACGTGACACCTTTAAACGATATATTACAGTGTCGACCAAGCAATTTTCATCAATTTAGGAGACGGCAAGTGACATGATTAAACTCAATGCTAAAAAGTTTAGCGAACCCAATTGAAACTAAACTGAAGTCCAATAACCTAATTGAGACCAATTGAGATTTACCATCGCATGTTTACAATATCTCGACTTCTAAAGAATGTTTTCGATTTTTCATTATTATTATTTTTTTAACATATTTCTCGTGAAAACTTTACGGAAATTGCGGGTGTAGTATATTTAATAAAAAAAAATTCTAAGATAAATATGGAGTCATATCAATATAGAAACATAATTCAATGTGGACTTAAGACTATTTAAAAGGTTGAAATATATACGAATAACTCAAAAGTCTCAAAGAGTGTCTTATTCTATTTCAGGGTAAAAAAGGAATTTCATTGGGCAGACTCCAAGGAAAATATAATTTGCATTTTCTACACGCAATTTGTAATGACTTTGAATTTGGACTCTTTATCATTCTTATCTAAGCTACTTATATTAATCAAAACTTAATTAACAATACATTGGTACTAGAAAAACACTTATAATCGGATAAAAACTTAACATGGCTTGAATCGAAATTACTTACGGAGTTCTTTCAGACTGCATTGATCTACAAGATTACGAGAGTCGATGACGAATCTTAATACATAAATAATTTATCGCTTTTATGGTATCCTATGAATTTATACATTATTTATGATGTGATGGAACAATTATCCTAAAGTGTGTCCTTAGGTAGCATGCATACCGAGTCAAAAAGTGAGAACCTTAGTATGAAAAACACAAAATCTAATGAGATTTGAATTAACAACTATCGGTCAATGTCAATCTTGATATAATGATAATTATTGAAAGATGGAAGTTGCAATTAAATTATTAAATTGTTATGCTAATATATTATTCTTTTATATTTGACTAAATTTTACCCCATGTATTGATCCATTCAAACTATGAAATTGTCAACTTCGGTGTATGGTCCTTGACAATTTGGGAGGGAGTATGCAGGACATGTTGGGAATTGAGATCAATTTCACTGTTAAAAAAAAAAAATGAAACAAAAAACATAAAAATATGAAAAGTACGGACACCCAAATCCTCGAGTATTTTAAGAATAATAACCCACTAAACTTTACCAAACGTACATTCTACTCTTTCAATAGCCCACAAAGAGAACAAGAAAAAAAAAACAATCTTTTGCTTGCAATAAAGCAAAGGTACGGTTCATTGCAAAAGGTAAGAATTTGATACACAATATTGAACATTATGTTAGAGAATATTTGAAATTAATATTTTCAGTATTCTCGATGATAAGTTTCCACAAAAAACTAGCAGTATAACTCAAAAATTTACATGATCAGCATGTTAATGGCGGCTGTAATAATTTGACACGAGCAGTGGCTTGTTAATCAAAGAACAAGAAACCATTTCAGCTACCGATTGGCCAGTACTAATTAACTAAAAAAACTACCTACCAATAATCCAATGTTAGAAGAGAATGTCACTGAATGATGGCATTTTACAACAGAGCCTCCTGCCCTCAAAAACCGAATCCATGTTTCCCAATCGGCAGCTATCTAAATGTACTTTCATGTCCATTTTGCACTACTAATTTTTGTTGAAAAAATAATTATTGTTTAAAACAAATAAATGTTGGAATGAAGAAACGGAATTTTATTAAAAAAAAAAAATTTACCATGCGGCCGCATGGGTTTGTTCCTTGCGGCCGCATGGTGCAATTTTTTGACCGTTTGGAGGTTGATTTTTGCCTGTTTGGAATTCAAATTTGGTGGCTTTTGGAGAGTTTTTTGGCACCACTTCGTATAGCAATGTTTGATGGCTATATATAAGTGAATGGTGATCAACAAAAACATAAGAAAAACATATAGAAT
>CAIGRF010164240.1:20315-32069 GCA_903798235.1 Fraxinus ornus
TTTAAATATTTTTTAAAATTTTTTTATTTTTTTTTTTTTTTTTTTTTTTTTTAAAAAAAAAATTGACATGTACAGGGAGGGAGACATGGTCCAAATCTAGTGAAGAACTTCAAAGAATAACCACATGCATGGCAAATGAATATAAAGGAACATACGAATAAATGTACAAGAAACCACAAATTTCTCCATTTTATATTCTCCTAACTGAATAAATCAAAACATCGCATGGATTTTTTTTATTTTTTTGCGACCCTTAGAATTCGAAGATTTCAAAGCTTTCAAGACAAATTTAGAAGAAACGACATCTAATAATGACAAGTAATAATGTACAAGAGTCCCGTGTCATTCAACTATTACTCTGATTACTTCACATAGTTCAATAATTGTTATGTTGTATCATTTTCACTTGCCAAAGAATATCTCTAATCACATGCATCAAAACATTGTATATGGTCTCTTTTTCGTTAATCAAGTCTAATTTTACATAACACCTAACAAATGTATTGTACATAGATGTACACATAGAAGTTCACATAATGTGAGTGAGGTGAGGTCCACAATACTGTAGCATGAGCCCCACCTCACTCACATTTTGTCAACCCCTATGTGTATATCTAGCATGATTCAAACAAATAATTGGATAAAAAAAACTGTTTTCTTTTTTAAACTGTTCAATGATGTAATGACACATGATAAAGTGTAAACAATAGTATAAATCATGATGTACCCCAAACATGATCGTTGAAGAAAACTTCAAAAAAGAGTACGACTATTATTAGAGAAAACAAAAGGCAAGTACTCTTCCAACATCACAACAAAAAGAGAGAGAGATCAAGTCAATTACATGACTTAAGATCACCTTAAAACCAAAGTTCTATATGAAACTAAGGACAGTAAGCTTCTATTTAGGAGTTAAGCACAGCCATTTTGCAATTCATTAGTTGAAGATAACTTTGTCGATACCAGCATTACCTGCAACATTGTAAATCGTAATTAATGGTTCATAAATGAAGTGTTTGGTAAGTTGGACTCAACATTATTAAATATAAAAAAGTAACTAAAATTTTGTTTATAGTAGTGTTCAAACTTGTCCAATACTATGTTTGAGCATCAAACGTGTATTAGTAATGTTGATGTACATATTACTTTCAAAGCGCACTTAACACGTCTAAATGCAACTCCAAGGTGAAATTTTAATATAGTTATTTGAAACGTGCTTTATACTACTTAATCCAAAAAAAATACGGCACATGTGGAAATTTTTGGTTTAGAAGAGCGCTTTCAAAATGATACAAATTATAAACAGGAGTTGAGAACTCACCTCAAAATTAAGATGAAAAGAACAGTTTCTATATGCTTCCTTTCTCACTTGAAAAGAAAACTAGCAAGTCTATACTGCCATTTTCATTTCTATTTTCTCGTGAGGATCATACCCAATAAGCTCGAAATCAGCAGCATCAAAGGAATCAATATCCTTCTTCTCAGAATTGATCTTCAGCATCTGCTCATTTATATTATCGATTAGATCAAGGGAAGTGAAAGACATTGAGCATGTTTGGCTAAGCTTTTAAAAAAAAATGTTTATTTCAAAACTAAATTATTCAGAACTACTTATTCAAAACTACATTTTTTTACTTAAAAAGTGAGAGACATTGAGCATGTTTTTTTACTTCTTTTGGTAGTAACTTTTACCTACTGTCAAGATAAGTTAGTTAATTTCAAAAAAATTGTTTATTTCAAAAATACTTGTTCACTTATAAGTTCACTTTTTAAGCTTAGCCTCACATGCCGTAACATATGCCATATTCATGAACATCCAAGAACTCCCCCCACCCCACCCCCCGTGGAAAAAAAAAAAAAGACCCAAAAAACAGAAAAAGAATGTCGAATATAAGGAGGGGGGTTGAAGAGTTAAGGGAGGTCAGTAAAATTATGATTTTACATTCCCCCTTCTTAATTTCTAAACACCTAGCTATACACAGATGATACTCACTGGAAAAGGTCTAGGTTTTTTCTGAAGCTGGTCCTGCAGAGGTCTGACATGAGTGCGATAAATATGAGCGTCCCCAATCACATGGACAAAGTCACCCGGAGAAAGATCTGTACATGGATTTGGACATTGAGTCGGAAGGTAATCAACAGACAGCGAGTAGGCAAATATATATATGTTGATGTTGAATACAGGCAAATACTTAAAACATGTAGGGATGTTCATAAACAATGACATTGTCTGATGTTGCACAGGCAAGCAAAAAACAGATTCATCCCTGTGCATTGGTGCAAATCCTTATTACCATTCTGAATTCTACCTACTCAGGAAAATAATACATATTAATTCTTGAGTATATGGAGAATACATATATGAATATCCAAAGAATACAACAATAGCAACATTTTCCAACAAATTTGGTAAGCTACAAAGAGAAAATTGCAAGAAGAAAAGTACAAACATAAAACAACTTAATAAATCAATTCAAAGGAAGCTGCATTGATCATGGTTTCGGACTTTCCACAAAATTAATGTGATTTGCAGAAAACTAGAACCCAGTATTCTCTGTCCCTTTTTCAGTCTTCCTAGATCTAGGGACATTACTGTTCAGTTATAACTCCATACTCACTGTAACACCATTAACATATTTCGTTATTTATGTGCATTATTGTGGTCAAGTGTAACAATACATAGCCAAAATATAAGAAATAATACTTCAAAATCAACAAACAGAAAAAAATACACTCAATCCTCAACAATGATTGATGGTAAACATAAATTTTCGTGAAAGCATACCACAAACATGAGCAATCATGCATGTCAACAAGGCATACGATGCAATGTTAAATGGCACTCCAAGACCCATATCAGCTGACCGTTGATACATTTGACAAGATAACTCTCCGTTGGCCACATAAAACTGCAAAAAGAAATATAAAAGGAACACCTGAAGAGGAGAACATATTTGGAAGCATCGAAAAACAGCTTTCATTGTTACGTCTTCAAACATATGCTTTTAAAAACAGTTCTTATACTAACTTGTGCAAACATGTGACAAGGTGGAAGTGCCATCAATTTGAGATCAGAAGGATTCCAAGCAGAAAGTATAATCCGCCTATCATTAGGATTGTTTTTTATTTTGTTGATAACATCCATCAGCTGATCAAATCCTTGGCCAGTATAGTCAGCATGCATGTCAGTATACCTGTGATCAAAATTCAACCAAGTGAAATTGAAATTACGCTTTCAAAGAAGCATGATATGAAACAGCAACGCATAAAAGATTCACCAACCTAGCACCAAAGTGTCTCCATTGGAACCCATATACTGGTCCTAAGTCACCCTCTTCCCTCTCAGTCAAACCAATGCTGAAGTACAAAAAAATAAGTTCCTAAACTTTTAATGAATTGCTTCAAAAGAATATCAGGCCAAGTAATGAAGTAAAAAACATGTAATTGCCTGTCAAGGTAATCTCTAGATGCATTGCCATCCCATATACGAATCCCCTTTTCTTGTAGAACCTGAAATATTAGAAGTGTATCAGACTGTAGATGCTAAATGTTAAGGCTAAATAAACAACCAAATTGATAAATAACAAATCAAACATGCACTGTAGCAACTGCCAACATAACATAATAAAATCTAAGAATAAGAAAAGCAGGACAAGGAATACAGCCTGAACTATCCAAACATTAAAATGAAAAGAAAAGAATCACCTTAGCATTTGTTGAACCACTTAAAAACCACAAAAGTTCCTCAACGACACCTCGCCAAAAAACCTTCTGTGAAATAGGTGAGGAATACATGAATATCAAGTGATATGGTAAGAAGGTCCATTCATTTTAGTCCACTACGCAATTTTCAAGATATTCTAGAACGTGCCTTAGTTGTAAGGAGAGGAAAAGATTTTCGAAGATTGAACCTCATCTGTGAAAAAGCAAAAGACAACATCAAGTCATCAATAATAACATAAAAGCAGTCCGAGATAATATTTTAAAAGTATCTACCAGCCTGGCATGATGTAGAATTGCGATACCTGACAGCCAAACATTGACAGAGTTCCAGTCCCTGTCCTATCATCCTTTAAGGTGCCATTAGAAATTATGTCTTCAACAAGTCTCAGATACTTGTATTCTTCATGTCTCTCAAAAATCATTTTAGGTAAGAAAGTGAACGTTTTGTCCCCAGTCGTAGCAGAACCAGGGCAACTACGAGGAGTCACATCATCTGGTCGATTACAATCTGTAACTACTGAATTCCTCACCCGGACATAAGTGGTGAATGAATATCGAATTTTATTCTCAACCAATGGAAAAGATGTGTACCATGGCTGAAATACAGAATTATTAATAGCTGGGATGAAAGTGTCACATTCAATGTTTCCCTCAATTTCTGTAATGTGAATAGCATCGCATCCAGGTGCATTGAGGGTTTCCCTGCAGAAACAAAAAAATGTTTTGAGGCAAAAATAAGCTTGACCAACACTGAATGACATAGTAAACAATCAGATTCACTCACTTTAGAATTTCTCCACCTCCTATAACAAACACTTTCTCGATTGACAGGCAATAAGGAGATCCTGCTAACAGTTCCAAAGCAGAATTCATGCTTCCGCACATCACAACATTCTCAGCAGTTGCAATATCAAAACTCCCTGAACGAGTCAGGACTACATTGAGACGACCTGGAAGAGGACGATGCTCGAGGGGAATACTTTCCCAAGTTTTTCTTCCCATTATAACAGCATTCTTCTTTGATGAATCTGAGGTAGTCACAGTAACATCTTTGAAAAACTTAAGATCAAAATGCAATCTCCATGGAACTTTCCCATTCTTACCAATACCCATATTTTGAGTTGCAGCAACAACAACTTGGTAAGTCCTCTGAGGATCAACATGGTCATTAACTTTTCCATTAGAAAGGCCAACATCCGAGCCAGCAGCCATGACTGAATAAGAAGTCCTAAAAAGGTATGAAGATGCTGAGTAGAAACAAATTCTACACAACCAGATCTTGCCAAAGCAAGTGGCCTGAAAACAGAAGGAACATATGAAAGGGCTAAGTAAACTCAGAAACTGAACATATAACTCCTGAAATAATAAATGTGGATGGAATGGAATCCGAAACCATCAATCTACAAAAGGAGCAGACAGGTAAATGTCAAATAATGAAAGGAGCATAGAGCAAAAAAAAAAAGGATAGTAATATACAATCTAATCAATATATAATCATTTAAGAGAACAAGGAACTGCTAATTCATTTGCAACAAAAATGATAGAATTAAGAACTGCTTATACTGCATGTTTGGACATTAATATTTTATTACAAAAGAAAAAATGGAGATGACTTTGTTGATTTGATTTTAAAGACATGAAGGCAATTGATTTCACTAGATCCCTCGGCTATCAAGAAATATGAAATAAAAAAAATGACACCCAGATGAAAAAATTTAAAGCACAAGCTGCTGGAAAGTATATAAAAGCTGCTAAATAGCAAGATATTGATTTCCTAAGCAAAATATCACAAGCCTGCAATTGTAACAAACTTGAATGTGTGGAATGTGTACGTCCAACAACTTTACTGTTAAACCATGGAGAACTGAATGGGAAAAAGGCAGAAGGTGACAACAACGGGATAGTCAACAAATTAAAAAAAAAAATTAATAATAATTACCACTCCACCTCAAGTTCTTTTTCCTTAGAAAATGTCTAGATGAGCCATCTTAACTGGGAAACTAATGAAGCCTAGGATTGTAAAGATGCGTGTATGATAAGATAATCCTACGTCTTTAATTATTTTTATGGTAATTAAAAAGGTGTAAATGATATCAAATGACTATTCAAGCATGTAATACTTGGTCAACCAGCTCGTTAAATCATTCTTGTAATAGTTGATTTTAACTATTTTGTTCCAAACCATTTCAAAAGCTGCTCAGGCCAAAGAAAAAATAATAATATTAAAGTCCTTCCACATAAGAAAATAATAGTTATCTGATATGTTATCCAAAAGGTGTTCAATACTTTTTCACCACCTCCCAATACCCATAACACAATTAAAACCAAACAATAAGTGTGGCAAAGTAATTAGCAGAAAATTTTAAAGACGTCCTACATTTAAATAAAGATAATTTTTCTTGTGTTAAGAATTTTGTAGCAAATATATTATTAACAAAAAGCATAAAGCAACCCAAAGAAGTCCGAATGAAGACACTGGGCCATAGCTACATGCTTCTAAGCATGTGCGTGCATGCATTCAAAAGGAAAAGGGAGATAAATACAATAAAAGGACGGGAAAAAAATTTAAAACACGATAAAAAGAAGATAACAAATAGTCAATGAACTAATGAATAATGAGTTTCAAGTCCCTGGCTATTAAGATAGTCAAACAAAGCTAATATAATATAAGTCCAAACTATTTACAGTGCAAGTGGGGGGTTAGCAGTCTTTTGAAAGGTGAAGTTGTCTGCTTGCCATAATATCGCTCCTTACTTCGGAAGCAACAAAAATCACATGCTCAAGAAAGTCAGTACCAGGCACAAGTAACTGTCACAGCTCACACATTTTCTATGGTTCCTCCCACAATTACATGCCTATCACTTCTTTCCAGTTACATCTTGGTCAAAAAATGAAAAAAAGAAAGATCCAAAAACCGATGTTCACATGCCGGTGTTGCCCACAAATATTTAACAGCAGTAGAGAATCAAAATAGTATTGAATATTTGTTTTTTTTCAATTTATTCTAACACCTCAGAAGCAATTCAATCTTTTCGGATGCATCTTTAGAACCTTGACAACCCCATTCAGTAAATGTAACTAGCCAGTATTTGGTACTTTGCTAATAATTAAGGCAGCAACAAATGAAAAAACTATCAATTCAATAAATCACAGAGCATCAAGTATTTTCTGTCTCTCTATTTTTATTTCTTATTTCTTATTTCTTTTTCTTTGGCCGCAGGGGAGGAAAATTAGGGCGTCACATCCATTTTTGACTACTTCTCTCACGTCGTAACATTATCATCTTCCCAGTAACTCTACTTCAAACACAAAGAATTTCAAATTCCAAAATCGAGAATACAAATACACAATTTGACCAAATTAAGCAACTTGATCGCACAAAAAACCTCAAAACTTGATGATAATTCAACAAAAAAAAAAAAACTCGAACTGAAAATTAAATAAAATAACATAAACCGTAGGAACAAAATGCAGAGAGAAACTACCGATCGGAGACGGAAGCGTGAAATGTACCAAATCTTGACAATTGTTCAACCAAAAATTGAGAGTTGAGAGTGAAAAGGAAAATTGAGATATTTTTCAAAGGTTAAGCATAGTACCGGCGGAGTTTTTGAGGGAAAATGAGAAGAGTGAGAAGAGGGGAGTGGAAGATAAAGGCAGACTTGAAAGAGCGGTTTTGAAAGGGGAAGAAAAGTTTAGAGAGAGAGAGAGAGACCAAAAAAATCCAAATTCGCGGTTGAAGCGGAGTGCCGCCGCGGCAATGTTTGTCCACGCATTACCAAAAAAAAAAATAAAAAAAATATTATGGATAGATGTGCTTTATTTATAAACGTGTAGGGACTCAAACTGCAATTTTTTCTAACATTACATTTTGCTAAAAATTCTTATATTTTTTATTTTTCATTTTTCATTTTGTAATCAAAATGCCCATGGTCAAAAATATAGATAAGATAGAATTAAATGCGAGTTGTAATTTTAATGAGGTCTTTAAAATCGTTTGTTAGAATTTGAATAGATAGTTGAAGGAAAATAAATTAAAGTAAGATCATTAATTACGAAATAATTAAACTAAAAGGTGATAAAAAAAAATTACAATTCATAACATGTTAAAAAATGAAAATCTTTATTCAGAGTAAAAACAAATAAATCATAAAATAATGTGTGATTTAAATGTATATACAATTGAATTTTTGGTGTTTCAATATTCTTAAATAAGTGATTAAATTTATAAAATTTCATATGTTCAAAATAATAATAAGGGAGAATTACATAACTAAGAGGTTAAGTTTTACCAATTTCAAATTTAAGAGATCAAAGTTTAAAATTTAAAATTTCAGATTTTTTTAAAATTTTATTTATAAGTTAATTAATTAAACATATATTTTATTAATTAAATATATTAAGGTAACAAATTCCATATAATTGGTCACATATTATTAATTGGTTACAAATTACAAATTTTATATGTCACAAATTATTTTACAATATATTAATATCACAATCCCATATAATTTGGTCACAAATTCCATATAATTGGTAACATATTATTAATTGATCACAAATTACAATTTTTATATATTACAAATTATTTTACGATCACAATTTAAAATTTTATAGGTCACAATTTATTCATCAGTCACGAATCTATCAAATTAATAAGTCACATATTATTCATTAGTTACAAATCACAAATTTTATATGTTATAAATTATTTTACGATCACAATTCAAAAATTTTATAAATCGTGATTTTTTCATCGGTCACAAATCAAAAATTGAAACGTCACAATTTATTTATATGTCACAAATCACAAATATTATAAGTTACAACTTGGTGGACAGTCACAAATTATCACATTATCTATCACTATTTAACAGTTTATTAGGTCACACATTATTTTTTTTGTCGCAATTTATCTTTTTCATTTGTCACATATTGTTTATCGATTACAAATTTAATCAATTTAATGGTTACAATCAATGTGTCCACAAGCAACCCTTGTGACCACCACCGCACCACTCTCTCTCGGCAGTACCATTGCCACCGTCGTCGCCATAACCACCACCACCTCGCAACAGCAACACAACCACCTCAAACAAATCAACATATCGTTGAAAACACCACTATGTTGTTGCATCGATCCACCACCATCGTCACCAAAAAAACTACAACCACCATCACATCCAACATAACCTCCACCACCGTGGATCCAACAAAGTCACCGTCACCCAAGCACCATCAAATCAGGTTGTTATCGGATTGGATTAACTACATCCATATTTGATCCATTTAGTTAACAGATTATCCATTCAGATATTGATCGAATTATCGGATCTCCCATTAATTTTATCGGATTCAGATCAAAATCCAATCAATTGATAACTAGCTCTATATATAATATATTCTTTATAAATAGAAAGTCCTTGGAAATATTCTTACTTGCTCCTATACATTTCCTGGAAAGCCAGTTCAAGATATCAATGGCTTAACTTGAGGTATTAATTGTATAAAGGTGAGTAGTGTATATGCGAAGGAGTAGAATTTCCAAATGAGTAATGTTATTTCCAGTGAAAACTATTTGTAGTCGTCTTATGTGGCATATGTGACAGCTTGTTATTTAATTTACCAATGTGATAGTTTGTATTGCCTCTTACATCAAATAACAAATCATTACGTGTATGCCAATGTAAGACGACTATATATAATTTTTACTATGAATAGTATTATTCTTTCTGAATCCAAGGGCTAAAGCCATCGTAGTATCACAATTCCCAATGTAGAAGCCACATCGGAAGAGGAGAATTTTTGTGGGAAATGGTCAAGTTCGAGTTGAAGAGTGAGTGATGCATATTTCATCCGTTTGGCCACCAATTTTTTAAATTTATCTATTCTCAGATTCATTTTCAACTATACATTTTATATAACCCATAATTTTTATCAATATTTCAAATACACATTTCATGAAATTTTATTACAATATACTAAAAGATTGATTTTTATCAAACCAAACTTAACACTTTTAAGTTGTATGACGTGGTTTGATGAATTTCAGTTCTTAACTTGGCCCCCATTAAATTTATAATACATTTTTCCCCCACTTCTTTTTAACCACACATTCTCCAATAAAATAATATTATATATAAATCAAAAAAAAAATTCTTATTTTTCAATCATACATTCTAAAAAAAAAAAAATACCATTCTAAAAATTATAATATCAAATAACAGGGCCATCAATAATAATAATAATAAAATAACAATAATAATATGTTCATACTTTTTATGTTGATTTTACTTTTACTTTATTAATATAATAGACACGTTAAATTACGTTATTTAAAAAAATTAACATTTTTATAACATTTAAAATAATCTAAAAATAATGTGGAAGGCACATTGATTTCGACCAATCTAAAGCAAAAGGCAATATTGTTGGAAAATTCTAATATAACTGGGGTCACACGTAACATATTAAAATGTGTGGTGCTATCATTTAAAGTATTTTAGTCAATTAAAGTGATCCACTAAAAATGAATTTTGACTAATAGGTATTAAGTTTCATGGAATTAAAGTGTAGAGACCGGATATTTGTTTCAAATTGATGAGGGGCTGATTTGAATCAAATGAAAGATAATGACTATTCATTATCTTATTATTATTATTATTATTATTATTATTATTATTATTATTATTATTATTATTATTATAGGGGTCATGGTCCCCAATTGTGAGAGTGGTTTTCTTTTTTCTGCATCTCCATCAACAGAGAGAAATCAAGAGAGAATGATACAAATCACTTTGGAAGATCATAACCCATTCATGCAAAGAATCATACACCTATGGATTAAGGTACACTTCTGCTTTTATTTAGTTGTTCTCATTGATATCAACATGGTTGGTTTGTATGTGTGAAAAGGGTTTGTGAATTTTAGGGTTTGATAATGTTTTGGATCGATAATCCTTTTCTGTTTTTCTATCACTACCAAGAATAGAAACAAGGCAACAAGGAATAACTCCAAATTAGATGTTAACCAGTTTTAAAACAAAATGGAAAAAGAATGACGATGCAAGTTTTATTCTCAATAAATTAAATTTGTAGTCCTATAACATTAGCAAACGCATTGATAATAACCAACAATAACAGAGAGAATACTGCATTAGTATACTAAATAAGAACCTCCATTTTTGTCATTATTAGAAACTAGCAATATATGCCCATATTACCTCTTAGTAATTTTCTTTTTCTTTCGTCTATTTACTCGTTATTCATGATGTGGCGAATATATGTACTACATAATTGTAACACGATAGCAAGAAAGTATTTCAACTAGAGGATGGAAAAGAAAAGACGAAAATGCCAAAGCAGGCACGAAATAATAGAGAGATGAAAAACACAGATTCTACATCTCAAGTACCACCAGAGATTGAATAATTTCGCAATTTGGGACTTCAAATCTGGCCTACTGAGTTTGTTATAAATAAATTGTGTAAATGTGTAATGTACTATGTAGAGTGTAGTGTCATTGGCAACTTTGAGATCCCCTTGTATATTTCATTTTATGACTTTGAACATCTATGTTGTAGTTAGCAGAAATCATCATGCATAAATTATATTAAAATAAATCAAGCTTGATTTCTTTTAGATGGACAACCAACAATGTTCCCATTAGTTGACTTGTGAGCTTGTAGCAAACTTGGTCCTATAATTTAATTTAATTTTTTTTTTTGGGGCAGTACGTTCCCGACATTTTAGTTTTTGTGGGTCGTTGGCTTTCAACGGATTTCATTGTCCATTTGGTTGTCAACAATGAACTTATGAGGATAAGATGAATAAACATTTAAGGTGTGTTTGAGCCGCATTATTTTGGAAGAATATATTCTGGAATAGTAGGTTGATGAAGAATGTGTTGTTGAAAAAGAAGGAAAAGTTATTGATGTGATGGAAAATATTATTTTATTGAAGAATGTGTGGTTGAAAATGAGTAGAAGAATAAGAATGAGAATTTTAATGTGTACCAAACGGAGGCTTAAT